>JASFDC010000052.1:0-23110 GCA_036937075.1 Mycocalia duriaeana | reverse complement strand
CCTGGCGTGGAAAGAGCGCACCCCTTGCACCTGGAGTGGAGAGAACACGGGAACTCAAAGGTACTTTCACTATGTTCTTCATCAAATATGGTAACTAATACAAATACAGGCATCGAGCGCAAAATCAGCATGCTAGACGATGACTTCAAACGGGTGGCAAAGCGACTCGACAAAGAATATAAGCGCGCATCGTGCGTCTCTTTTATTAGTTTTTAATATTCAGATATCCCTAACAACAATAACCATTGCAGAAGTGCGAAATCAATATACGGCAGCACAAGATCACGTTCCTCCAGCAGGAGGAAAGAGAATGTCGCCCCGCCCTCTCAGAAGACTGGCCATTTTGAAATTGACATCCCTCAGGAGCCTTCAGTCCCGTTAACGCCCACCGCCGAACACCCAGCGTAAGTCTCTTCATTCCATCATCATCAACTCCATCTAACAACGCTTCCCTTGGCAGCTCCGCCACCGATAGCGTCACTTCCCTTCCTTACCTCAACATGGTCCGGAACGTCCCACTGGGGAATCGATGTATGAACATCCCCATATGCATTTGAAAGAAGCAACCTAATAGTCCTTGTGTCTAGTACAACTCCGTGTGACGAACCCGGATCCAGACGCCGCTTCCATGTACGTCTTCTCGCTGCTTTTGCTAATGCTCGCTTACTGATAGATATTTTGCAGCATAAATCCAGGTATGACGTCATTCACTGGCTTGTTAGTCCTTTAATGACGAGTTTTAGCAGAAGAAACACAAGAACATGGAGAGTCCACTTCGAAGCTACTGGAGACACTCGTGGAAGGTATTGAGCAGAGTGCGTCATATAATACCTACTTGTTATATTTAGTTGCTAAAGTTTATTTTCAGTTGGATGGAATGACGAAAAGCCAAATATACCGCTAGTCGAGCGGCAGCCTCATCATGACCCGTAAGTCGGGGCCATTATTATTCTTCTTGACATTAAAGTAGACATCTCTATAAAGAATACCCGGGATCCGTCTCGAGAAACCACAAACGAGCGTCGGGTCTGCCGAAAGTAACATATCCAGCAGATCAAGCAGAAGTTCTCATGGGGACAAGCACGAATCTAGGAGCGGTCATGGACACCGAAGCTCGTCGAGGGAGCATGAGCGTGGTTCCACCAGGCCCCATAGATCGTCTCCAGATGACCGTAAAGACAAGTATTCATCGAACGAGGATGACTGTGAAGAATTTTTAATCGTACTTTTGGATGAGAAGGCCAACAAAGATGGCCTTTCGTGGCATGGGTATGTCTAATTTTTCTAGTATATGATAATAAAGCTAAACTCACATTCCGAGCAGAATTGAACGTCAAGCTCCAAAAGAGCTGGCGCGGGTATCAACCACAGGCCGTCATTCGCCATGGAGTGCACCTGTACCGCGTCCAGTATCACATGCCACTCCTCAAAACATGAACATGTTATACACCTACCCCGTCTCGTCCCATCCTTCATCGACATCGACATCTGATGAGTCTGATGATCCATCATCTGCAGATGAAGCAGGATGGAAGGATACTCGAGTTATTCCTCTTAAACCATTGATGCAAGCAATGGGCTACTCAGCTCCCGATGGGGCTTATCAAAGCACAAGCCCTTACATCAGAGTTTCTTCTCCTTCCCCATACCAACCTTCGCCTATGAACCACTTATCCCCAGCTGTGCACGGTTCCCCTAGACCTATTGGGTACTCTCCTGCTAATATATACGCTTCTCCAGCAGCAAGTCAGTATACAACCCCATTGCCTTACAGTAGCCCATATTCTACTGGTGGAACGCCGAATCTTCCTTCATCATCCTACATACCAGCTTGGTTGACGACTTCTCCTCAGGGGACTCCCCCGTCGCGGCCGATCTCAAGGATGTCATACGCATCGCATATATATGCAAGCCCGTATGTACACCCGCAAAGTATGCAGTATTAATGGGTGGAAGACCGGCGAGTTTCGTCTTCACGACCATGACACGAACAGACAATCGACCTGCTATCATCGCACCTTCTCCCATGTTATCGCAATATCTAGTTAAATTTCTTTGGGGCTTTGGTGGTTAAATTATTCATTTGAGTTTGTTCTTTACTACTACTAATGACGTTTATCTTATGAAACAAATTACGGTCATTTTTTCTTTCCTTCTGTAACGAATACGTTCTCTCGGCATCGCATTTTCATGGATTGTCAGATAATTGTAGAGTACCTAAACAATCAGCACCACTGTGGCAATAATGTACTTTATTTCGCAAGAATGGGTGATTAGGAGCCGCTCGGTGAAAGTCGAATTCATGGGTATACTTGCAGAAGAAAGGCTTATGGTATAAATACAGTTATTCTGCCATTACTGGCGACGTCTGTGCCTCCATATCCCAGCTCCGATAGCGGCAGATATAACTCCAAGGACAGCAACGATTATGGGTATAATAATGTCCTTAAGCTTGCCATTGTCACCCCCATTTTGATTCACGTTTACAATAATTGAAGTGGGAGCCTCCGCGCTCGACGAGGTGCGGGCTGATGAGGTGCCGTTTGAGGTGACAGATGTATTGCCAATTGACAATGAAGAAACGGACGTGGACGTGGATGCGGATGTCGAAAATACAGTAGTAGTCTCCGTGGAAGGTGTGGCGCTTGTTGATGGGGGAGGAGTTGTTGTTGACGACTTTGGCAACGAAGATAAATCCAAGCACCCGTCACTAAACTTCTGCGCTGCTGCTCGAACAAAGCAATACGTAGTTCCGACAAGCTGATTGTCTTGATTTACATTGGAGCATACTGTCTGAGGAAACCCATCGCCAGCGACACCAGAAGCACAAAGACGTATAATCCCAGGATTACTGGGTACTGGATAATTCGCTCCACCTAGCTGTGAATTATCAGCACCGCCGTAATATGCGATAGAAAGCTGCTGTGCAAGATGGACATCCATAACACTCTGTAAATCGGCTTGACTGCCTTTACAGTCCAATAGCTGGGTCTGACCAGAAACGGGAACAAAACACCATACATTCGCTTGGTTTTGTTGGATGAAATTTCCATACCACCCGGTATTTACGCTGAACAGGGCATATGTTGATAGGATAACGGCATTGAGGATAACAAGCAGCAAGCTTATGCTTCGAATGAAACAGGAGGGGTTCATCGATATTGGTGGCCTAAGGCGCCTTCGTCTTCGAGTCGGTCGATAACCAGTTCTTATATATGCCACTAGCTCCCATGTTGAGTAAGGATACTATCTGAAATGTGCACAACATACCTTCGTATGCAATATCCACTGAATTTTTTTTCCAGTCGCAGACGGCGAAGACGTCGGATCTCCAACCTGAATGTTAGCAAATAGAAGACGAAGTCCCTTCATAGCACTTGCCCAGGTGACAGCACAGGCTTGACATTGAAGGCGCATTTTATGACAGGAGTCCAGTCCCCAGGACCATTCCAGGATGCGGAATACATTCGCTTGGGCATATTTGGAACCGAAACGATGGATCACCAACTTACAGTTATACATTCAAGGGCATCTCGATTCTTTGGCGCTTATATCAGGAAAACGTCCAAAAAGCTTCCCTGTTTTCATGCTTTTGTATGCTTTTATACACTTGCACAGGTCATTACAAGTAAATTGTGAAACTGCTGATGAATGCCTAAGCATGCTTGGAGGAGTAGTGGGCGAAATATGATGTTATAACTGCCGGCGGAATGTAACATCCATCCAATAACAAGGACTACCCAAACGATGCTTGACTGTAAGTTAAGCTCCCGACACTCTGATGCCCATTCAGCGCGTTTGTGCAGAGTGTCTGTATCGTTAATGGCTCAGTCCGGAGTTCCGAGTAATAGTCCTGGTTATGAACATGGCAAGAGGACCCCGACCCCACGAAGGCTTGGCATGAGATTTAGCAGCAGCCAAATACTTGACCATTATATACTTGACCATTATGTACGAGCACGTAGTCATACTTGGAAATTGCCTTCCAAGGCTTCCATGTTCTGGATAAGTATCGGCTAGGTTCGACTTCCTATTGCTAATGTATATGAACAGCCTGTAGTGGACCGTCCGCATCACTACGGGAACAAAAGTGCGAGAACAAAAACAATCAAAGTACACAGTAATAAAGCATTAACGTTCTTTACTCCAGAGAACGACCCGTTGGTACTAACAGAACCCGTCGGACTGACTGTTATTGTATAAGGATAAGAGCCATAGGTGGCGGTAGCGGTGACAGTCTTATCAGCAAAGGTGGAATTTGGATTATAACATCCATCAGTAACCATGATCTGCGCAACAGAAATCTGGCAATATGGATTATTTCCCAAAGCGTTATCGCTTAGTGCATTAACGCACAGCGTCTGAAACGCTCCACTTCCTGCTTGACCTGAGAGACAGAGGCGTACGACTCCTGGATTCGCAGGCACTGACCAGTTTGCCCCTCCGAGTAAAGAGTTGTCCACGCCCCGATAATATGCGATGGATAAGCCTTGGTTAAGGTGAACTTGCACTACGCCAGCAAAATCTGCCCCAGTTCCCGTGCAGGTAGTTGCCTTTATTACTGTAGAGTCTGGCAAGTAGCACCATGCACCCTCTGCGTTCTGCTGAACGCAAAGTGAATACCAGCATGTTACAGCCGTAAATCGAGCTAGGCACATTGGCAAAATTTGACTGGTCATGATGATAAAGGCAACAAGCAGGCCCCGAAAGCTAGGTCCACTATGACAGAAGGTAGACATCTTGAAATGATACGACTTATAAGTAAAACACGCGAATTGCGGCTTGAACTGGCTGTGGACGGCAAATCAGTCATATAAAAAAGTATGAATTAACCACTAACAATTAAGAGAATTTTGTTTTCAAGGACGTATCGGTGAGAATTGCGCTCCTGCGAAATACAGACAAGACAGATGTGTTCTGGGCGTCTTGAATCACATCTTTTGACTGGGTATATACAGCTTTTAAAAGCCCTGTCCTGGTCTGGCCCGTCTTTGGTCCGCCTGATCGTTTAATGGATGTCAAGGAACCACGTGCGGAATAAATCGTAAAGCACTTCTTTGTATAGGATTCGCTCGAACTAGCAATGTGCGGACAAGATTCCCACTTAGTAGAATGACGGTAAGAAAAGAAATAATAGCACAGCCGCTCGGGTTGAGATTGAAGAAGATTTGCGATAAGCGCCGAGAAAGATGGCGAGGATTATGTTCATATCAAGCTAGACTGCAAGCAGCCTGTGTAAGTTTAGAGCAACGAGGCCGGGTTCCGTCAGCTTATCAGTAAAGGAGCGCATAAGGAAAATAGGACTGTAAAGTCAGTCCTATTGAGCTAGGTCCAAGAAACCTTTCGCTGAATTTGAAAACCTTTCAGATCTGTCGAATAAAGCTCGAGACTGGTGAACAAACCTCAGTAATATTTCTGGGGTCATGCAGAAAACAACCTATAAATTCTGGTCACCGGTTACCTCCCCAAGCTGGTGTTGGGGTCTCCTCCACACCTCCACTGGAAGCTATACGTTCCCCAATACCAATTGTATCCTGCAATAAATCCTCCCCCATCATTCTCAATCCTTCCCCTTGCCTTTGTGCTGCCGCAGCTCGTATCCTCTCCGCTGGAGGAACACCAAACACAGTCTCTTCTTGAAAGCCAGAGCTCCCCGCCTGATTATCGTATTCAAACGAATCGTCGTCAAAGCCGTCATCTTCTACGGCGTTTACGAAAAGTGGATGCACAGGCGCAGCTCCCAGATTGGCGTCTTCGTCGTTGAGCGAATCGCTCGAGTGGTTGGACGATCCGAACGAGTCATCAGAAGACCGCCGCGCTTGGGATGCCATAAGGAATGCAGCTGATGGATGCGCGGTGTTATTGATTTCGTCCATCGAGTCGTCCGAGTCTGAATCGTCATTGTGCATATCCTCTTGTGAATCGATATAAATCGGCGTTGCGACTTCCTTCGGCGTCGCCCATGATGCTTCTTCTTGCAGGTGGTCAACCATAGGTGGAGGTGTTTGCTGTACAAGAGTAGCGTGTGGATGAATGCGTAGTCCAAGAGTGGCCATGTTCCCTGCACTGGTGCTACTCGTTGGCATGCCCAACCCAACGCGCTCCATCATACGTTCGAAGCTAGGATCTGCAGCTAAGCTTGCACTCGTATCAGATGTCGCATAATTATATCGTGATAGAGAAGGAGGTGTAGGGACTGTGCTCATACTTGATTCAATACCGTTGTTTGGATAGTCGAGCAAATGCCTGGATAGACCGCCGCTCCTGGTCTGGGCATCCCGCACAAGATCTCGAGTAATCCGTGCAGAAGCTTCTTTAAGAGGAGTCTGCCCAAGCTTCAACAAGCCAAGTTCAACCGAAGACCTGGGTGGACGAGCAGGAGACATAAGGACAGGTGGAGACATTCCAGGCGGAAGGCCATCAAATGATTCCTCGTCATCTGATTCTTTAGTTGGCGTTGTTGTCGCAGGCGTCCGGCGCTGGGATGTGGGCCTCTTCTTTCTGGCAGACTGATGCTTTCGCGGGGTAAGTAGGGATGGTTCACGAAGGTCAACTACTCCACTCCAATCTGCAGGACTGGTATTTTCAGGCAGATAAGGATTGAGCTCCTTTGGAATAGGCGTCTTAACTTTTCCTCTAAATTTGAGAGGCGATATATCCTTAGAGATAGTGGATGGTGAGGTAATGTCGCTGGCGGTAAAGAGATTATGGCGTAGAACGTTTCTGAGTAGCGGTTGCGCCGAGGAGGGGTCTTTCCTTTTGCCTTTATCTGAACGCGAAACGATGCTTTCGTTTGTTTCCTTTGGTTTCGGGGTGGGTTCTTCATACCGCGCAGAGGGTATCTGGGTGGAGGTAGATGCCATGGATGTTTGTTCATCCTCTTTCGAGAAATCGTTAATTTCTCGGTTGAGACGAATAAGCGGAGATTCCAGAGATGGGGTCCATGAAGGCTCTGAACCTTGACTGACGAAGCTATCCTGGGTTATAGCACCACGGGTTGTGGCAGGTGTGGACGAGAATGCAGCTTGGCCTGGCATGAATGAATTATCTGTAGTTTCTATGCTAGGCTCGTATTCGCGCTGTGACGGTTGCGCAACTTCTGAAGGTTCCTGTTGTTCCTGAATCGCGGTGTTTTCTAACACTTCTTGCTCAGAGGGCATTTCGTTTACTGTTGAATAGTCATCATACGAGGGTATTCGTATCTGGGCAGCTTGCTCATAAAAAGATGTCCAGAACTACGGTTATAATTGTTACGGGCCCACATAGCTTAGCTTGAGCCACTCACCTTCGCTGCTTCTCTCACTGGCTCCGTCCCCTGAGCGTAACGCTTCACTGCTGGAAGAAGTTTATCTGCAAGAACATTTTGTATTTTGGAGAAGTTTTCATCAATATTCTATATAAGCTTCAACGCTTGCCAACAGATAGGAGGAAGAGAATATATCTACCTGAAGTTTAATAGTAATGAGCTGCTCGATCTGCTCGATCTGGTCAAGGACGGAGGCGCTTGTATCAAGACCGAGGACTTCGATGGAAGAAGGATCAGGATTTGGTGCCCATCTAGTAGGATTTGGAGGAATCGGGCGGCGCTTGTCAGCCATAAGTAATATTTTATGGTTTTCACGGATGTGTTGTGTTGAAGGTACTGGTTAGGCCTGTGGGCGCCAGTCGCGGTTTGGTATTGGTTTGGTACGAAGTTATGAACGCGTCGTCACATGTCTCATCGCGTGACAGCTCGTAACGCGTTCCGATCACATACTGCCATCAGACGTCAAGCGGTTATGAACCTGATCCTGGCCTCTTCCATTGCGTATACTGACTTCTAACTTGAATGGAATGGAACAGAAGAAAAGTCTCATAAATTCTTATTTATTGATATTTATCTGAACTATTACTTGCACTTGGTGAGTGCCTGCTGAACGTAGCTGGCGATGAGTCGTTGCGTTGCACTTGACGGCGTTCTACGATAATGTGGGTTCAGATACCCAGCTGATTCAAGACTGCTTCTGCTTACCCTGGCGTCCAGTATAACGTGCTGTCAGGATTTGGGCAAGCACCGGCCAGACTCGTTATTCCTGTTAGGCAAGCTCCCGTAGATGTGTATCCAAATGATTGGAAACCAGGTGTCGGACCAAGGATGCCAGACCATAGACCAGCGAGATCCACGAAGCCGACGTTCTCTTTGATTATCGTACGAAGCGAATTAGTGCTGGTGAAAACGTTTTGCTTCCATGCCTCCCCTACTGCGGTTTTGGTTCCTTGACCGTAATTGTCGACAATGAGGATATTCTTCGCGAATGCTGGCGACGATGTCAAGCTAAGGATGGTGTAAACCAGATTTCCAACGACATCGGAAAGGTCGGTGTCTCCGTTTGCTTTTGTAAAGTATATCAGCTTATATTTGGGATCAGAAATAAATCAGTATGTATACCTAGCGCCTGCTGGTAATCCCTGTGTGAACTTGGTCAAAAAGCTCTCATTAACTGGCGGAATGCATGCAACTCACCCAATACCGAAAAAAACGGTATACAGTGTTGTACTAGGATCGGGTCTGTTTGGCTGTGAAATGAAAAGGCTGGCTATACAATAACGTTAGGATGGCGGCTTAAGCAATAGCGATTAATGACTTGCCTTGTGTAACGAAATCGTTGACGCGGGGTAAGTTTGCTCCAGGCCACTCATTAATGTTGACAACTGCCCCGGTGACCTTTCGAGGTGTAAGTGCTAAATCTCACCCAAAATTGCACTCGAGGTTACCGCGTAATTTTTTAGGGTCGCATTAGCAGCTGCAGCCAAGTATTCCACCCATACAGGTCCATTACTGCTTTGGCCATCTGTGTACCCGTCCTAACGGAAAATCTTCGTTAGATCAAATAACAAACAAAGCATGTTAAAAACGCATACTCCAAAGGCCACGATCGTCTTAAAGGAACTTAGCGGTGGAAGTCCAGCATTAACGTTGGCAGGACTTCCGCCGAGGGTTCCACAATTGGGGCTCACAGCTAACTGGACGCTGCTTGCAACGGGAATTGCGACTGAAATAATGGCGAGAGCTGTCGTGGCAAGATACTTTGGGATATGCATTCTTAGTAGGCCGTGGTTCATTTTGGATTCTTATCCTTACTATTTAAGTGGTACCTACTCGGTACGCTTATTCAGGCTTGTTGTGATTTAAAGCAAAGCAACTGCCAGTTAGCACCAGGCTGATGACGGAAGAGCCGTTACACATTGATCATCTGGTTTGAAGACTTTCCGACGTCATCCGCGTATTTTCCGCAAGGTGTATTGTGCATTGTGCCACGAATATGGAAAGCATTTCCATATTTATGTAGTAGTATATACGAACAATCAGCACGCGCGAAGCAGGAAATTTAGCCGTTATCTAAACCCAATATAACGAGCGGCTTTCAAGCTGGGATGTTGTTTTACCTCCGAACCCGCTTGAGCTTTGGAGAGAGATCACGGTAACACTGGTGGCGGGGAACGTCATGTTGAACCGATCAGGATGGGCAATGGAGAAAGTTGAAAAGGTAGGGGTAATAAGCTCGGGTTCATCCAGGGTGTTAGCCACGTTAAACATGCCAGAAATGGGGGTTAAAGCTGGAGAATTGAGCTGTGTGAAAGTTCCCAATCCAGTAATAGGGAAGTCTACGAAGATGTTAGCAACTAAATCCTGCGTCCCTGTATTAGAGACCTGATGGCATCATCAGTAATTTTATAGCACATGATTTAGACTTGGAATGATCCTAGAGACGTACCTTAAGGAAGACGACATCTGTAGCATTATTAAAGCTGGCCACCCAGTGAAGAGGCGCAGTGTCTGGCGTTGGGGTAGGTACAGTTGATAACACGTGAGTCCCGCGGTTTAAGCTAAACATCTATACGAGAAAGTAAATTTAGGTCAGGATAATCCGAGGATTCGCAGAATGTATATACCTGTTGGACATAGTAAGACGTGGATTTGACAAGCCGGCTGGCATCAAAGGTCATAATATCAGGTGTCCATGCGAAGCTTCGGATGTGCTGCAAGCTGGCTTTATTATTAGCAGCAACTCTCAAGACAATATCGTCAAAGTTACGCACCTAGGGGCATCTAAGGCGAGTTCAACCCCGTGTCTGACTCGTATCTCTCAAAAAAGAAAGGTAAATTCAACTCACACGAAGAGGCAAACACCACATCTGAATTGCGTTCCATTCCCGTCATAAATGCAGCTTCAGCTACAGCTCCCTGGAGAGTCGGATATGCTAGGCGGCCATTAGGAATATCAGGCAAGGCATTGCTGTCGTTGGTAGATGTCACTTTTTCAAAACATCTTCTAGTAAGCAATGTCCATATGTATCACCATGAGAGATTAATGCTTACCAGCATATTCACCTATGTCAAACTTAAATGAGACATTTAACACATAGTTTAAGAGGTTATTTACCAACGAAGAACTTGGTTCCATTCCGAGTATAATTGTCGAACATGAAGACACCCTGGTTGATAAACCACGATGGAGAATTGTATTCATGGAAATCGACTAAAGCATATTCCAGCTATGCTCCTGACAATGAATGGCATCGAACTTACTCCTCGTATAAGCAGGGGTCAAGGCGGTTGATGGCAATGTCGTTGCAAGGAGTTGCATTTGGGGGTATTTTGCACTGATGGCGCTTTCGAAGGCTTTCCAACGATAAGCGGCGTATCTATTATAACGGGTGTGAGTTCAAACTCCATCCTATTGATAAATTTCACTTACGAATCTGGTTGGAACTGAAAATGCGATATTAGTACAGAGAGAATCAGAACTAACAGCTAATCTTACTGAATCTTCATTTCCACTATTGGTTGGAAAGTCAAAAAATAACTCAGAACGAGAACGTTTGATCCGTACATTTCTATGAACCGCAGTGCATATGGCTCCGTGCGTCCCAAGCTGGCCCTTAACTTTCCGAATGTTGTATTTTTGGCATCTCCAACGATAAATTCTATCTCGTTAAGAGCATCATCGACGTAAGGTTGTAAGTCGGCTTGAGGAACAACATCCCATGTTGATAAATCGGAGTAGTTTGCCGTTGCAATCCCAGCCCATATTCCTGAACAGATTATTAGAAAAGAGTATACATGTCACCAAGCATGACTAACCCAAGATAGGTTCCTAATAATACAGTTCATTTCGCATTCGCGGGGAATAAGGATATGGACTGATGACTTACTGCGCCCAAATCCTCCGCCCAGTTCAAATATTCCATCAGACCCTGAAAGGTGTTTATAAATAAATATTGTCCCAGAACAGTAGAAGGAATTGAATAATTACAAGGCCATCAGTATTTGGGTAACCTATATGGCATAAATATACAATAATCATTTGTTGAAAATATATAGCTTACCCCAGTCAGCCGTACGTCCAGGTCTATTTTCGAGACTTCCAGAGAATTTCAGATAATGCACAACTAATAATTATGATGAACACAACATACGCTCCAATAGTTTCATTCCATTTCCAGCGAGTGGCGATTGAGTTTCCCTAGTTGTTACGATTGGAAGTAAGGTTAAAAAGTAGTTATAAAACCCACTTCAAGATTGTTGCCCCCAGGGAATCGCCAAATTGAAGGCTGAGTGGCAGCAAAAGCTTCTGCAATATCGATTCGCATTCCATTCTCCCGCCCTCTGAAGGTAGGAGGGAACAGCGAAAACATGCCAAAAAATATTGTTTGCCCAGCCGAAGCTTTTCCATCCATAACCACATTGAAAACGTTATTGTCGTCAGAGGCCGACGTGCTGGGTTGTAGTTGAAACGTAAACTGCTTCCACTTATTTGAGATTCCGTTCAGAGTTTTAGATGCAAAAATTGTTCCACGAGTGGATTTGAGAGAGACGGTAATTGAACCGCTGAATTTATCGGATTTGGCATAGAAAGATCCTGTATAGGTCCATCCTTCTTGAACCTTTATTCCTTAATTCGAAAAAAAGGTGACACCTTCTCTTCTGCATAAAAATATTATAACTAACCCCAGTAACCAGTGTTTTCGAAGCCAATCGGACCAGTAACAACGGATGGTATTACAACTTGCAAGCTGTTTGGTAAAGCAGCCGAAACACCCGCGGTTTTGGAGGTAACAGAAAGACGAGCTCCATTGAATGGTTGCCAAGCAGTCAGCCTGCGATAAACGAGTTTACGACATAACATTAAATGTATCAATGAAAGACTCACGCCACTTGGGTCCCGGGATGTACGGCCTGAAAAGCACGATTTTGAAGAAGCTCCCCTAATTAATTATAAGTTACCAACAACATGGTGAATTAGATTTATATAGGATACCATATAGACCACCATCACCGCTAAGGGGGAATATAATCATTAGTAAAGACTTTTTATACGGTAGCAATGCTCCTCACCTGTGGTTTATGTCCTAACATACAAAATTAGAAATTTTTCGACAATCGCATTAGAAGATGTTTGAACCTCCCACATATAACCATATAAAGTTGAGGGAATCTCGTGAGTGAGATTTGTCGTAAGTCGTAGATTGAGAGCGTTGGGAGCCACGAGAGTCGCTCGCACTCTCGTGCATAAAACTGCATAAGTTAACCAGAGCAAAGTATTTTCTCGGAGAAACATAGGAGCAAAAATGGCAAGCCACAGAGTATACAAAGAAGAAGTCCGCCTTATTAAGTGTAGAAGCATCTTCGGCCCGTTCATCCAGAAAGTCATGTTGAACAGTGGAGGAAACCGATATATCCACAGTACCCCAAGGCAGGTGACCTGTAGGAGAGTTCCTAAACCACTCAAAGAGCGCTATACCATTTTGCATATCAGAAGAGAAGCAAATGTTTACAACGATGAGACAAGAAATTTCAGAATGCAGCACAGCTGTTAAATGTTTTGCCGGGTGTTTGGATGGTATTTAATCGAGGAATATCCGGCGTGGATTTGCATCAGAAATAGCTAGAAATTTTTATCAAAGACATAACGCTCATGAGAAGTGTTTTCAGTGAAGAAAGGCTGAGGAATGGACTCGGAACTATATTATCGAGTTGATATGGAGTGATCCATTCGACTCGGTTCTGGTATTGACTGTTTGCGCAAGTTGACGCGTTATTATCATCGACCCGACTGGCAAACATCTCATGACATGCATGACACCCTTCCTTTCTAAGTTCTTCTCTGTTTAAGTTTGAGCATTTGGAGTCTCTCGAAGGTATTTCATCACACATTTTCGTATGTGATACCAGCTGATGTTGGCCTGTGACATCATTAGAATATATATGAATCCTAAAAATGTGCTCTCACAGGCGTCTGACGGACTCCGACACCACTTGATACTCAAAGCGTATAGTATGTACCCACTTGAACCCAGGCCCGGCGGGAAGGCGCCGATTCCACTATACGAAATGATACTGAAGGTTCCCATATTTCTGTTTTATCATAAAAGACCCCGCCTAGCTGGTACGATCTGCGTCAATAGTAGATACAGGGAATATGGCTTTAAAGCTGCTGAGGTGCCTCGAGTAATTTTATCTATATATTGCATGCTCCCTAACCATTTTCTGACGGAAGAGTCTCACGTTATGGATCATCGTGATTCGTGACTCTATTATTTACAGCAGAGAAAGCTCTAGTGTAGAATGGGACTATGAACTGGGCAGCGGATTTCTATCCTTCAATACGACATCATTCTTAGTCCAGCTTATCAAGGCTCGCAGCTTCTCTATTTGTTAACTCATCTCTCAGGAGCGTCAAATTTTAACGTTATTCCATCTGATCAGATGACTTTGCGCCAATTTAATGGGAACTATCATTTGGGAGATATTACTTTTCGTGCCCGTAAGGCTGGACCCACTAATTGGACTAACGGCGATACTTCTACCAATCGTCACAATATCTCAGTTATTCCAAGTCAGGCAGTACGCTTGCAGCAGTAAACCTTTCTCCCACTTTACCATCCAATTCTTTGCTCAACCATCACTCGTCGATGGCTGCATAATAACAACCAGCTACAGCTTCTATTGGACGCACAAAATAGCCAGACAGGCCTGCTGAAATTGGTTTATGCGTTTGGAGTTTAATAATGTGCGCGAGATACTATCGTCGTCAAGCATATTTTTACTAATCGTACTCCCGCACGGACGATGAACAGGTCTACGTTTGGGGAACGTATTTTAACAACACCGCCACGACCACCAACGCTCTGAATTCAATTATAGCTTATCAGCTAAACATTCCTCGCTGGAGATATAACGGGAACGCGAGGCGCTAATGGTAAATATATCTTCAATCATATAATGCATATATAGGGATAATATATATGGCGACAAGCTACAGCGGATTGAGCGATAGATACACCACTATGGGAGTGGATTAAATGCATTGTCTCTTTTTAGAACTACCTCTACTGACTTCTAGTTATTGCGCGTGGGACACGCTGGTTTAAGCGGCCTGTTGCCCAATATCGATAAAGGTGGATTTGCATTCGCATTCTTCCATTCATTTGAAGACATTATAAAGTGCGATGGATACTCCGATGATATGGACCCAACTTCTCTGGGCATTCTATGGGAACCTTATCATCAACCACCCCGACTTCGGTTGGCAAGCCTTTGGAGGCGTTGTTGCGGGCATTTTCGGAAATCGATTACGACACTACTTCTCGACAGGCTAAGCAACCGTTATATCCTCCACGGGTGCGGCGGACGCTGGTAATGTGACTGAGGGTCGTATGAGGATAGAGCTCAAAGCATCCCGATCGAATGTAACCATGCTGAAACCAGCTTCTAACTTGGTAGTGAACGCAAGATCTTCGTGATACCAAATCTCAACAGTACCGGTCCTGTCAAGTTGATTTGATTGTAACAAAAAATAGTTATACTATCAAGCCATTCCATTCGTAAATACATGAATTTTTAAAACAAATTTACTGATCGTTATACTCGTCTACCTTGTGCAGCGTTTGACTACTCTTCTGAGAGCTGCTTCTCCCTGTTCTCAGCATGCGAGGACAGATACTGTTCTCTTGCCTTTTCGCTCAAGTGGGGCTTCCAGCCAGGAGAGTTCCATGGCTTAATTCCTGAACGATACATCTCATCAACCTGATTGAGATTGTCAGTCTTTTCAAGTTTGGCGAGCAAATTACAACTGCAACAGCGCACCTCTTCCAAAGTAAGCCCTCTAGTCTCAGGGATGAAGAGGTAGACATAAACATATCCGAATATTAACATGCCAAAGAATATCAATAAGATCAGAGGGCCAATTCTATATTTCAATGAGAAATGTGGAACTCGTTAAGGCGATGCAAGGCGAACTTAGCAGCTATTCTTGGAGCGAAGAAGGAGAGGAGGAAATTCCATATCCTATTGATCATTTGGTTAATTAGTGTCTTCGAATTGAACACGAAAGAACACGGCCATACCAGTTGGTCGCACTACCTAATGCAATGCTTTTCGCTCGAACGCGAAGGGGGAAAGATTCGCCTGGAGGCTCAGAACATTAGCATAGCAATGACGCAATGGTGTTAATATATAATACCAAGATAAACCCATCTGTGATTCAGTTTGTCAGACAGGTTTTGAAAAAAAATTATTTCTATATACTTACGGAGTCGGGCCCCAGAATATCGAGAACGAAAAGACATGAAGAACAGCAAACGCGATAAGGGTGTCGCCTAGGAAAATATTAAGTTAGTTTTAAAAATAAAAATATTGGCAAGTTTCTCAATATCGACTGACCTCCTTGTTTATTACGCATAGAGAGCAAATCCTTTTTCGTTCCAACAGGTGCTAAAGTGAAGTGGCCAACGAGTCCAGCCTGATTATTATTAACGGGTAAGTGAAGCATGCGGCGATTGCTAAGGATGCCAGCTCTCACAATAATCGAGCAAGCAGCCTCGAGAAGAGCGCCAGTTAGTAGAGACTAAGTAATATTAGTACCTGGATAGATATCAACCATAAGTCCACGTTAACTCACGCGACGCCTTCCCCAGGTTTCAATTAGGTACTGATTATTTAAACCCGATCAGCATTGGAGAGGAATCAAAAACAAGGAGATTAGTATTACCAATGCAGGAATGGTACCGACAACAGATACGCCTCCGAGAATAGTCTGAATAACATATGGGCTCAACCTAACGTCGAGTAATGTTAGTTAATAAAACTTAGCAGGTTAATAATAGCAACCCTTACTCTGTTCCCGCACTCTGGAAGAACGTGTCCCCATAATAGTCTATGCGTAGAAGGTGTGTCATAAAATACCATCAGTAAAAAATGACATGCTTACAGTAAAAGTTTTGACCATTCAACTGCTGGATAAATTGCAGCATCATTCCATTGCCTGTACGCTTCCATAGGAAGTTCCTTGTAGAGAAGCATTCTGCCCAAGTTGCTTTACCGCCATCGTTTTCGGCATGGATAGCATATTCGAGCTCTTCCATGCTCTCTTCAACTAGTGGGTCATCTATCGGTACACCATTTAGTGCGGCAATAACTCCGCGAGCTTCTTCGCGCTTCCCGATTCCCAAAAGATGTCGACTAGTAAACCAGTATATCAGTCGGAGGGTTCAGATCATCATAAAGGGTACTAACGGAGATTCCGGTAAGAAAAAGATTCCTGAGAGCAAAATAAGACCCCAGAGCAGTTGGAGACCAACAGGGATACGCCAAGAAGCGGAATTCTTTATGCTGTGAGTTGCGAGGTCGATTACATAACTCAAGAATAAACTGGCGACATTGTAAGTATGTCATTTTATCGCGAAAAAAATAAGCTATACCCAATAATGATTTGTAACTGGTAAAGAACCAATAAAGTTCCTCGCAAAGCTTTGGGTGCTGTTTCACCATTATAAAGTCTAGGTTGCCGTCAGCATTAGCTAGAATTCAAGGAAAGATTAGCAGCACTAACGGAACAATACCTAAACAAAACTGTTAGAGCTATTTCCCCTCACAAGAAAAGTATCGTACAAGACATTGCTCCGACACCAAGACCAGCGACAAAACGTCCAATAGTAATCTGGACGATGGAAAACTCTGTGCCAGTTTGAATGGCAACTCCGATTGTAAATATAGCCGACCAAATGAGAATGGACCCGCGGCGACCAAAACGATCAGACGTGAATGCTTGGGCGAGTGCACCTCTGAGTGGGACATCAGAATATGTCTAACAACTAACTCTAGAATGCTTACACGAAAGTGCTGTGAAAAAAACCATACTCAGTTGTCTGCTTATTTTGAAACGAATCCTGAGCTTACCCTGCCGATAGAAGAGATGTGATAATAGACTGTCTACTGCTTGACAAGAAACGCTGTCCATCTGCTCCTGTTTCGCCGAATCGATTGACAAAGTCTGGCATGATCAGACATCCCTATGCGACCATAAGTAACGACGTCTTGAAGGCGTCATACAAAGACGCTCGCACCGAAATTACACCAATGTCATAACCGAACAGAAAGCCTGTCGAATAATCAAATCTGTCGAAGAACATTTAGATACTATCCCTTTGTTTTAAGCCGGAACTTACCTGTCCTGGTATGTATATAGAGTGTGTCTTTAATGCACGTACCACCTAGAATCGTGGTTTGCTTTCAATGATATCCCATATATTGTTAAGACTAACCAAATGCAATGAATATGGCTAACTGGATAGCGTAGCGGTTTGTCGGAACTGCTCTAGCCATGGCGGAGTACGAACCTCGCACAAAGAAGAGAAGCAGGGGACTGAATTCTTATGTCAGTTAGATTTCGTCGATGTTTTATATTTACAACAGCGTATATTTCTACTCCACAAGCTCGAGAAGCGAGAACTCAGGATTCTTCTATCAGCTGACGGTCCTAAGCGGTCCGTTGAATTCCGTGGGAGTAGAGTTCGGACCAGAGAGCCTGAGAGAGAACGCAGCGGCCGCCATACTGTACGAGTAAAAAGATCAAAAAAGTCGCGCTTCTGGAAACTCCACCAAGAAATAGTGTGGTTGAACTATTTTCGCCAACGATGTTGTATTGCCTGATGGAGCATAAACGACTCCACGGAAAGCACGATTTCAGTCAAGTGAGCGAAAAATCTATCGACCGGAGAATTGTAAAAATCCTCAGCTGTTAGTAAATTGGGTCCACTTATCTCCGGCTCGAGAATAGATTGGAGTAGAATTTATATGGTACCATGGGAGGTAAGGTGAAAGGTTTGGAAATGCCAACTTCAGATGAGTGCATGTTAACACCTATTTGTCAACAGCATTGATCGCGTGGGCTAAATCTGGTAAATGATGTCGTTTCCGACCTTTCACCGGACGGAAATGCAACCTAAATTGTAACATGTTATCCCCGACCAGCCCTGACTAGGACACCTTATACAGTGCAGCCGCATGTGCCGGATTATATCTGTTGTATGGTAAGGCCTACTTAATTCCTTGCGATTTCTGCTCCTCTTCTGCCCAAGATAGCCTGCCTAATTTTAGTACGGTTAAACAATTTCCAGTTCCTTGACAGATCTTGAAGCTTGAAGATGGCTATCTCTATATTCGTTCAACGTCACACAGGTCAGTGGTTGACGCAAAAACAAAACTAGCCCTATTCCTAGTTACTCCAAGCCAAAAGGGTGATGCTACACCTTTTACCAGCGCGGACGCCGGAGACGCAGAAAATATTGGATCTATCGACTCATCGAGTGCTGTCATGTTTTACCTTCATTGGCATGTTTGCAGCCTCAGCTGTTTCACGACCAAAATCGCTTGTAAGACTAACATGGCTCGTCTTACGTGCATGAATGATTTGGATGTCTCTATATTTTACAGTTCGCGTTCGTTTGTTGGACATTCAATTGCACTCGCCCAGGGACTATACGTCGTCAGAGTCACTTCCTGAAGATGCGATATGCTGATGCTTAGGCATTGCGTGTACTAAATTTAGATTAGTCCATCTTCATTCTTAGGCTGGGATGCGCTCAGTTCCTACCTTTTGAAAGCAATATCTGAAGAAGAATGAGGATTCGTTACTTGTATGAACTATGTACTCCAAAGGCGAGGACTAGGAGGCGGTAGCCGCCGTCATGATGTCTGACATCGAGGTAACCACCCAATGAAACACTCGCATATATAGGCTCGCAGGCTTAGAAACGGAATTGGACTCCTAATTAAATTCGGATTCGCATAGAAATTTAAATCAACCAAGCATATGCGCGTGTTTTATTATTTTCTTATAGTGTAATATATATAGAGTATGTTCGTGTAAGCACAACCAGCACAACCATGGGGTGCATGGCGGTTAATTGCTTATTGCCAAGTCGTCCGCGTATTTGGAATCATCGCACACTGTTTTATTTCAGTTGAGTGAAATTCTACTAGTAAAAGGATTTAAATCTTGCGAAGTATGGCTGTGGCCGGTAGATGATCTAGTCGACTATTCCTATACAATATTTTATTTCAAATCGTAACCTCGCACCAACCAGATCAATGAATATCTAGTTAGGCGCGACATCTTGCACACTGTCATAGAACTCTTTAATAATTCTTCTCTGCGCGTTTCTACCACTTTCCTCCTGCTCAAGTAATAAGAATGAATAATGCATCGGCTCAAAAATTGCAACACAAACCGGGGTATCACCAATCGCACGGATGACGAGATATTTCCGCCCGGTCAATATTTCCTCAGTAACATCCCCAAACTCTTCAGAGCTTGACGTTGCTTCGAAAACGTCATGGGAGCCTGTAACGACGCCTCCCGCCTCTTCTGCGATTACAATTCCAGCACAGACGTCCCAAGGCCAGCAGCCAATCTCCCTATGATTATTGTCAGATATTTCTGAATATAGAGAATTCCGGAGCGTACCAGTATGCGTCTAACCCTCCTTGTGCCACCATTGCAAAATTGAGAGCTGCACTGCCCATAGAACGGAGAGAATGTGCCATTTTCCCTCCATTGACACCGTGGGCTGGATCTCCCGCCAGGCGGGAGAATGAGCTTGACTTAGCGGAAATTGTTGTTTCTGTACGGTCAGAACCCCACTCAACAGCTAAGATAAAACGTTAGCAAATTATATACTACATATATAACGCATATATTACCAAGAAGTGCTTGAGAAAGAGATGCAAGAGGTTTTGGCGGAGAAGCCAAGGGTAGTTTTACAGGTGTTGAGTTGTTCCGGGAGAGATGTGAGCCTTGGCCTTTGATTCCCGTGTACTGTCCAACTATTTGTCAGGTTACTAAAACGAATAGCAAATATGGACATACTAGATGGTTGAGAAAAGGGTTGTAGATGACGCCGAGGACTGGGCGGCGCTTGTAAATCAGTCCCAGTGAAATGCAGACGAATGGAAATCCATGGACAAAGTTGGTGGTCCCATCTACGGATGGTCATCAAAAAAACTAGATAATTGACTGCGAAGACACCCACCGATTGGGTCGACGCAGAAGGTTGGCGCATCTGTTAAAGGTGCACGGGAGCCAGCGGAATACGACTCCTCACCAATACTGCATTAATCTCAGTGACGAGCTCAACAATCAATCAACGACTCACAAATGAAACTCAGGATAATTCAACTTAATCTCCTTCTTCACCAGCTCCTCAACGCGAACATCATATTCCGTGACCAAGTCGACGGAATTTTTCTTCTCATTTACATCGGACGCATTGACAGACTGGATTGCTTCGGATCCTTCAAGGATTAGATCTCCCGCTTTCCGAGCAAGATTTATAGTGAATTTTAGTATCGTTTGGAGATCAGCGGGGGTGAGCTCTTGGAAAGGCATGGTGATGGTGCCGGTTATGGTTGCTCGGAATTAGCCCCCGGACGATCGATTAGCATGCTCCAACTTGCAATGCGCGTAAGTATGCATCCAAACATTTGTCAGTCGTTCCATCGCGTCTGCCAATATTCCCCTTCAGGAAGTGCTGGAGAATGATGGATTATAAAATAGTTTGGCGCGAAAGGAATAAGTATTCTGGGTGTTGAGTTGGTGTTCGTTCATGTTGCATAGTAGATAAGATAAGATGCTCTAGTAATTCCCACGGGCTGAACACGCGTCGAGGAGAACACGCAACCGCACATCCGAATCTCATTAGTCCTCCTCCACTTTCCACTCCATTCACTTTCAAACATGTTCTTGACGCGTTCAGAGTACGGTAAGTGTATCTACTGCATGTACGCAATATCAAAGGCTTATTGCAGGGCTTAGATCGAGGTGTCAATACTTTCTCTCCAGAAGGACGTCTTTTTCAAGGTGCGTCAAATACATACAGTTACTTTACGTTTATAGGTTGAATCCTTTGTGCAGTCGAATATGCCATTGAAGCCATTAAGGTGCGCACTTCATAACTGTCTCATCCATGCCAGTGCTAATTGCATTTCATACAGCTTGGCTCAACAACAGTGGGTGTCCGTACACCAGAAGGCGTCGTACTGGCAGTTGAGAAGCGTGTCCAATCCCCACTCCTTGAATCCAATTCCATCGAGAAAATAATGGAAATAGATGCCCACCTGGGCTGTGCCATGTCCGGACTCGTTGCGGACGCCCGAACCATGATTGACCACGCTCGCGTAACAGCCCAAAACCACGCATTTACATATGATGAGAAAATCAAGGTGGAGAGTGTCACTCAAGCTGTGTGCGATCTCGCGCTGAGGTTCGGAGAGAGTGTGCACGACGAGGAGGCCATGATGAGTCGGCCGTTCGGTGTTGCTCTGCTGATTGCTGGGATTGATGAATTGGGTCCTCAATTGTCAGGCTTTCATTGATCGTTATGTGGATGGATTTGCTGAAGGATTTCCGTTTAAGATACCACACTGATCCATCTGGGACGTTTGTGCGTTACGATGCGAAAGCTATTGGGTCAGGATCAGAAGCAGCACAGAGCGAACTGCAAGACAAGTGGCACAAGGTATATACCGTTAATTTATGGCTATGAACAACTTTGCTAACTAGGTGAACTCAGCAAATGACCCTCAAGGAAGCCCAGATATTAACGCTTCGGGTGCTGAAGCAGGTGATGGAGGAGAAGCTCGATCAGCATAATGTGCAGTTAGCTCAGGTGCGACTAATATATTTTTCTTTTGGAAGTTATTTGCTTATAATCGCCTCTTAGGTCACACCAACAAAAGGCTTCGAGATTCTAGACGAAGCAAGGTTGAAGCAGGTGATTGAGGAGATGTAACTGTACTTCTGCCTGTAGGACTTCTTTGAATGCATCTCTATTGGAATGACTTCTGAGCGTGCCAACACCACATTTCAAGATATTTATTTAATTGTAATCCTCATAGTTATTTCAAGCTGTATGGAAGCAGTTATTAAAGAAATGAAGGGAGCATCTATGAACGCACCTCGCAATACATTCAACCTCTACCAATACATCCTTGGGAAGCCTCGCAACTTCTACGGCCGACCTGGCTGGCTTATGGTTACCAAAAAATTTCTCGTAGATTCCGTTGACTGTTACAAAGTCATCCATAGACTTCAAGAATACCTGTGCAATATCCACCATATTTAGAAATCGGTAATGGGCAACCCCAAATCGAAATGCTCAACAGTAGTCTTCGCAACCTTGCCCAGCTCCGACCCAGCAGCCTCTACAACAGCCTTCAGGTTCTTCAAAGCCTGCTCCGTCTGAGCCGTCACACCACCTTCGACGACTTGCATCGACTTGGGATCGAGAGGAATGCATCCCGAGCAGAATACGAGATCGCCGACTTTGATGGCTTGAGAGTAAGGACCGATGGCTGCCGGAGCCTCTGTACATTTATAATCACGAAAATAAATTGAAACTCGCGAGCTCGGAGATAAGATTGCGTACGAGAAGTAGACACAATCGAGAGAGAAGTATGAGTGGATGCAGTTGCCATAGTTCTTAAGTTTTCAGTACGGGTGGAAGGAAAAGTTGGACGTGACGGGATGATCGATAATGCGCATGCACGGGATATGCCTGCTTTCGAGGCGTGGCACAACACGCTTGGCGTATGTCTGCGTAACATCCAAACGTAAAGACGCGTGAATTTGGGAAGAGTAGTACTTGGGAAAAGTTCAGAATAACGTCACCGGTGCACCGTTTACAGTTTACTGCCGTGTTCAACAGCTCAACATACTACACCCGAATTGAATGTCCAACTCCAGCACAATGGTAATTACACTACATCTGAGCAGTCAATGGTGTTGCT
>JASFDC010000051.1:0-23690 GCA_036937075.1 Mycocalia duriaeana | reverse complement strand
CCAATTGAACAGACGGACGCGCTGTTCTATTTTTAATCGAATTCCATTTCGGTTATAACCCCGAACTTACCCTTACAGTATCTAACTTTAATCACAATATGGCTGCCTACAAGGAGGGATTGTGCGGGAGTGCGAGTGCTGCGTTGAGGCGTTGGAAGTTTAAAGGATGGCAGCGGCTTGACCAGAAGGGCGACGTGTAGAGGAGCTCTGTGGATATGGGGTAATTTGTGAGCGCGACGGCAAGGGTGGGGGGGGTGAGTATATGCGCTAGAGGGGATGTGGAGGGGGATGTGGAGGGGGGAAAAGTTGGGGAAAAGTGTTGAACGCGGACGCGTCTTCAGATCAAAGGCACTTTTAAACTCAGTTTTAAACAATTGATGGGTATCTCGGAGTTATGATTTCAAAAATTAAAGTAATTACCGACTTCCTCACAATTGATTCAACTCTACATATCTCAGACATTTCCGCTCAGAGAAGACTGTGTAACATGTAAAATTCAATTCCTCGACCAGCCCTCGAATAAGCCGAACAAACATAAGATACATTTACAGCCGTTCGCGCATTAAACAAAATCACGTGATGTATTATGTAGATAGGAGATTAGATACGAGCGCACGGCAGTTTGCGTGCGGGTTGCATCTTGCATCCATCCACGATCCATCCACCACGAGTCCACCGCTGCCATGTCCTCGGACAATGTCATCAATTTCATTCCTTTTTCGACGATATCGTGCAGCTGTACGAGCATCTCAAGAGCACCTAGCCAGCTGGCGCGCTCATTCTGGGCCAATCTTGCCATATAGTGGCATAAACGCTTATCCCAAGTCTCTGTCTAAATTATGAATATATAGAAGTTTTGATCGATGAGATGTCATGAATGCCAAGTGCGTGTTACTATTCATAAAATTAATTAGAATTTCAAAATTGAAGACAGTTAATATTACACCCACCATCCCAAACCAATTCTTAAAACGTTTCATAAAGGAAAGTTTTTGACGAAGAGTTCGGACATCTTCAGAAATTTTGGTCAACTTCTCGTAAGTATGAGCTCGGTTAGCTTCTGCTTCTTTATCCCCATTTTTCGCCAAAATATCCTCGACTGCTAACATCTGTTTATACATATCGAGCGCCTTCAACAGCGATGAGAGCAGCTCTTTTCCTGCTTGAGTTTGCTGAATTATCTTTTCCTCCTTGCCGAGCTCGCGTTGGATTTGGAGGATATTGTCCATCGAAATATCTTGGAGAATGACATTGATACATTTCCATGCTGCAGATCGTTCCAACTTCTCGAATCTTGTAACCTTTGCGCCTTTACCAATCACTGATTTCCAATGTTCGCTCTTCAACTCATGTTCTCTCTTTTCCCCATCTTGTTCTATGCCGTGGTTGTTACTGAGTCTTCCCCATTTTGTCGTTACAAGCACCACTTTGCGAAGGGCAGCATCCCCGCATAGGTGCCTAAACATCTCAAGATTACGGCGAGCGGTACCGGAGAAACGATCTTGGGATATGTCGTGTAAATATATCACACCTCCAAGGACCATCTTTTTGTCGTAACTTTGAAAGCATTAGCGTATCAAAAATATTATAAAATATCACTCACGATACTTTCAGCCAGTCGGCAATACGTTTCAAAATTTCGAAATCTGTATCATACGTATCATCAAACCCAGGTGTGTCGACTATGACCAAGCGATATTTCTCTAAAGATAGTTCCTTCGCATACGGAATGGGATCGATTATTGTAGGGTTCACATCAATGGTGCAGGATCTCAGTTTGTGGCCAACGGTCATCTGTTCCCTCCCGAGAACATTATTTATGAACTGTATTCCAGACCCATGATGAACGTAGTCATATTCATAAAAACCAGAGCGTACCGTGCTTTTTCCCGCCCCAGTCGGGCCCATTATACTAAAACATCGTTTTAGAATAGCTGAACCAATTGAGATCAGTTAGAAAAGATCCTACGGAATCACAATATCCTTTTTTCTCCCATTAATTGTCTTCTTCCTTTCCCTGGTGCTGCAGTCATGTATGAATATTAATATATCATTGGTAGTGTGGTGAAGATACTTACGGTACTCTGCTAAGGTGCGATTTTGTCGAATCCATCGGAAACTATGTACAGCTTAAAGCGTTAAATCGAGGTTAGGAACTTGCACTTTCAGAGGGGAAGAGCTTGAAATTACCACAGAAACGTTTTTGTTTAAAATGCCTTGTGCTCGTTCCAACGATGTCAGCTGCTGCAATGCGTGTTCAATGCGTTTCAACAAGCATGTTAACACTCATGCTTCGACATGTAATAATAGCTGGAGATAGGCTTGAATGAAACAACTCATCATGATGTAGGTGCGCACTTTATTTGTTACTGTCAAAACTTGGTCAAACGACAACGTATCCAATCAGGAACTCATAAGCCTCACAGAGATGAGATGGGTTTCAGATGTTTACACACGCGGCGTGCCTCATTGAATGCATATGGTATGAGGATGCTGGATGATTTTTTTGGTCTCAATTAGCCACTGTAACTTGACTGTAACGTGTTGAAGGCGAGGATGATCGTCCTTGAATGTGGCAGTGCAACAGGCACAGTCTGATTGGCTGGATAGTACAAGTAGATAGGCGCTCTATAAATAGGTGCGCGTCAATGGATAATGCGCAGTATCAGATTGCATCTGATTGCAGCCGCACAGGCGTGCCGAAGCGCATTTTCAATTTTTTGTGCAAAGCGGCGTGTCACCAGAGCAGATCAATATGTGACAGTTTGTGACCAAGCGTGTTAAGCAGAATTATCCTGTGCGCCTATTGTGATATCTGTACTGTGCGAACCTCCCGGAGAACGACACCGCCGCAAGTTGGTAACCCCCAGAATCATCCTGTGCGCCTATTGTGATATCTGTACTGGTACATATGATCAGGAAAGCACTTAAACAAGCTGGCAGGATTCCTGTTTACTTCCTCAGGGAACAGTCCTAACCATATCCGTAAACAACCTGTTATTGATGATCGATGATCCCTTGCTGCTCATACGTTGAGTGGTCCCCGCTCACCATTGCTTCAGGGGACATAAGAAAATTAGCGCAGATGCGTGTCCTTGGATAGTGGCCGGTTTAAAGACTCGTTCTTTCCTCGTCAAAGTGGAATCATCCCTTTGGCCAAGTTATTTGCTAGCTGATTGTTGAGAGTCGCAGTTGTGGAAGCTGAAATTCCTCTCTAGAACACCAATGCCTGCTGTACGGCTCGATTACACCCTTACACGGCCCTTCCCATGGCGTCTGTTCTCCCCTATCGTGCCAGGTGGTGCAATTATCATTACCATCTTCCTAACAATCATAAATGGTTTGTGTACTTAGTCAATTATATCCCACCTCACCTCATCATTGTCATACCTTAGTCGCTCTAACAGGTTACCAAACCATAACCATCTTCTCCCCAACGCCCAACATCACCAACGTTCATTGGTACTCCGCCTTCCTCCTGCAACCAAAAACCCCGCACCTCTTTGCGACCCGAACGTTATCAACATTGGCAACGTCTTCACCACCAACTATGGCATATTCCTCTGGACCATTGACTCCATCACAAAAGCGGACGCGGGTGGCACAGGGACACTTTATAGGGGGGAAGCGCTGGATAATTGTGATGTGACGACGCTCTATATGGATGGGTCAATTAATACAGCTACTATGGATACTATTCCTATTGTTACCTGCGAAGAAGGATTTGGCGTGACTATGAAAACTACTTTTTCATTCACTTCGCTATACGGGAAGGACTCAAGGTTGCCTGGGGGGTCGGCGAATGGGATATATGATGGAACGGGGAATAAAAAGACTGTCGTTATTGGCGCTCTGTGAGTGCTTTCATCTCATCACTATTTTATTTCATAACTTATACAATGGTGTAGCGCGCAATACGCAGGTAAATGACACCTTTAACCGTGTCGAAGAATCACTCGACCTAACGAACGGCAAATCACTCGAAGCCCTTTCACTCAAAATTCACCTCCCGCCTTGCCCCTACCGCGCGCTTCTCCTGCCGAACCTCCCTCCTTCCTCCCCTTGCTTCCCAGAAAAACCAATCTACAACATAAGCCTCTCAACAGCCATTTACGGGAACGGCTCCCTCTTCCAAAGCGACGCGTCGAAGCCTACAGTCCCGATTGTCAATCCCTAGGTCATCGATGACCAAATGTCAAATGTTATAGCTAACATGATTCAACTCGTAGTAGCAGCGATCCGTATCGACCTCGGTAATCCTGGTGCTTCTCTTACCTCCACCGGGGGGAACAAAAATTTCATCCTACATCCTGAAATAACGCGCGACATCCTTTTTTCGACTGTGCCAAAAACACAATTCAATTCCTTTGTGAACACTTCGGTGGTGGAGTACTGGCTTACCCCAGAAGAACATGTAGGACTTGAAGGGGCGCTCCCTGTGGAAGTACCAGTTCCGGCGACGCTACAGGTTGTTTATTTGTGCCGGGTAACGAAGATAAAACCACCGGGGCAGTTGTTCATCTCGGTTCTTGTAGCGACGTTGAGTATGTTGCCAGGAGGGTGGGGGGCGATGTTGAGTTTTGCTACGTATTTTGTCAAGAGAGATAGATGGAATGGTGAGTACAAGTTGCCACATTTGTTCATCTATTTTGGAAAGCTAATTCAGTTTCGTACTATAGCAAATTACTGCGAAGGCCATAGAACTTCGGAACAACCTCGTCTCTTGCAAGGAGTGGAGGGTAACGTTTCAACAGAGGTTTGTAGTCATATGGATGAACAGCATAAAGGATAGTACAATTCTGTGTAAATAACACTCGTATCACCCGCACTGACTCTTCGAAGCTGGGGTATTAAAGAAAGGGAAAAGCTACATGACTACGTTACAACATATGTTTACTTTGAGTATTATCCTCCAAAATTCTAACCAAAAGTATTGACATGGAGAGTAGCAAAAGCAGGCATTGAATGCCTTGCGCATTCTTTTGATATGGCGACTCTTAGCACGATTAAAGTCCTACCCCAGTGCATGGCTGATTCTCATGGCTATGTACGATGAAATACTGATTCTCGCCCTACGTCTTTGCGACATATATAACTTAATGGTATACAGTCCTAATTAGCCACTGTAACTTGACTGTAACGTGTTGAAGGCGAGGATGATCGTCCTTGAATGTGGCAGTGCAACAGGCACAGTCTGATTGGCTGGATAGCAGTAGATAGGCGCTCTATAAATAGGCGCGCGTCAATGGATAGTGCGCAGTAATGCCAGCCCATCTCGTCTCCTTTCTACCAGGTGTATCAGATTGGCCTGCTTCGCCGCTTATGGAACCTTTCGGATTCCACACACGTACACATTTCTCATCTCTCCTTCACGAGAACCTATGTTGTCTTTGAAATTTATAGCAGAATACCGCAACTGAAGCTAGAGATCTAATCACATGAATCTTTTACTCACTAAATTTACCCGCTCTTAAAATTAGCGCTCGGTTTATTTTTAATTTATATGTAGGCTCTGCAATCAAATGTCTGGATTCGTACTAATATTCCGTAAAGCTTTTGGTTGATCTGTCTATCATAACGGTGGTTGCTGTCAAAGAACAACTAATTGAGTGGAAATAATTTCTCATAGATAAAGAATGACGAACGTTTAGTCTTGCACCACTAAACCGTTTGAATAAAGAAGCAAAAAACCCTTTAGGCGGTGATACGTGTAATTCCTGACGGTTTTCCGCGTTTGACTTCAACCCATAAATTCGGTCAAAGTCTAGCTGTAATTTTTCTAGCTCAAACGGTTTCTTTACACCCAGAAGGGTATCAATAATATTCCAGGCAGAATCTTGCGTATTTGTGAATCGTTGGAAGTCAGCACCTGCATCTTGAATAGTCCTCCATTTCCCCGTCCTCAGCTCGAGTTCACGTTTAAGGCCCATGTCTAACTCTTCACTGTGCGTTTCCCATTTTGTAGTCACCATCAAAATATGACTGGCAGGCTCTGGGCGAGATAAATTTTGAAACATATGAGTTACAAACTCATTGCACTTCACTTCTCTTTGCTGTGTAATGTCGTGGAGATAAACAATTCCACCAAATGGAACATCTGCGCGACATCTTTGCTAATTTAGATGATAGTTAGAAACGAGAAAAAATCCTTACGATAATTTCAACCAGTCAAGAATTTGTCTCAATATAGCATCATCGCTATGCTCTAGATGATCGAAGCCAGGAGGTTCGATGATTACAAGTGACAGTCTCGGGTCCTTTGGATGCCGGATGATAAAATGCTTGATGTCCAGCGATATTGAAGTAAGTGTGTGGTTCACTTCTGTAATATGTTTTCCGGCGGCTTGATTGATAAACTAAATGGGGTATTGGAATTTTAACTATTAAATTTGGTAGAAGTTACGCACAGTGCTCTTTCCTACTCCTCCCTGTCCCAATAGCCTGCTGACGTCAATATTTAAAGTAATAGACATTGATTCAATACGACATACAGAATCAAAATCCCCGTATCCTTCGATATGGCTGTGTGTGGGCTACCAGCCATTGCAATAGCAAGTTTATTTGAGTGAAAGCTTGGTTGACGTAGCGGCAGCTACAATTACTATAAGGCTGAGCAAGTTCATCAACCGTGTTGTTCACCCATCATAAAGATCATCGCCTCCGCGCGACTTTTATAACAGGGTGTTTGTCGCGTGTCCATCGATTAGAATTTAGGAATTATAAAAGTGCGCCTCGTGTAGATGACAACATATGTCACATGGATTGAATGTAATGTATCATAGTATGGAATCTATATCTAGTCTGGAAACATTAAAAGTTCTATTCCCGAGAATTGTGTCCTTTTCTCCGAAACTATTTCATACTTTAAATATGAAAAAACATAAATTGATAACGTACTCACCAGATTAAAAATATTTTTGAAGGCCATCCTGTTGGAAGGCTTCGCTGCAAGTGAAGCATTCTGATCAGCCTGAACAGCCATGCCAGCCATTGTCTGTTGAATAGCCTTCTCCTCCTTGCCGAGCTCGCGTTGGATTTGAAGAATATTGTCAAAATCAATATCTCGGAGAATGACATTGATACATTCCCATGCTGCAGATCGTTCCAATTTCTCGAATCGTGTAACTTTTGCGCCTTGACTAATTGTTGTTCGCCAATATTCTCTCTTCAGCTCTTCTTCTCTCGTTTTCCCGTCTTGTTCTGAATCCTGGATGTGACTGAGCCTTCCCCATTTTGTTGTTACTAGCAACACTTTGCGAAGAGCAGCATCCCCACATATGTGCTTGAATATCATAAGATTACGGCGAGCCGCAGCGGAGAAACCATCTTGGGATATGTCGTGCAAATATATCACGCCTCCCAGGACCATTTTTTTCTCGTAACTTTGAAAGCATTAGCGTCAAATTAGCGCAACAAAAACATTATAAAGTGTCACCCACCATATTTTCAGCCAGTCGGCAATACGTTTCAGAACTTCAAAGTCTGAGACTGTACCATTGGTATCATCAAACCCAGGTGTGTCAACTATGACCAAGCGATATTTCTCTAAAGATAGTTCCTTCGCCAACGGAATGGGATCGATTGTTGTGGGGGTGACGTCAACGGTGCAGGATCTGAGTTTGTGGCCAACGATCATCTGTTTCCTTCCGAGTACATAGTTTATGAACTATATTCCATAAGAAGAATATAATCATAGTCACAAAATCCAGAGCGTACTGTGCTTTTCCCCGCCCCAGTCAGGCCCATAATTCTAAAACAATAAAATCACGTCAGAACGAACACAGCACGAACGTAAAGGTCCTAACAGAATGACAATATCCTTTTTTCTTCCTTTATTAAAAGAGTCAACATTTACATCAGCACTAACAACAGTTGTAAGATAAAAAAAGGAAATAAGTTCTCGAGCAGCATACCTTTGTTTTAGATTCGGTCCACTCATGAAAAAAGCGAAGGTGTCTAAAGTCGAGATTTGGAAAATTGATACTTTTCAACGTGTAGGAAGGAACATATAGCTGATTTCGTTTTCCTTAGTAGACTGTGCTCATTTCAAAGGTAACACGTTGCAAGAAAACAACGCATGTCTTGAAACGTGTTGGTTGCACAGTGCAAGCTTGAAGGAGGGTTTAGGAAGGGGAAAAGCATGGCAAGCATGCGGCGGGTAACGCTGTGGCTGTAGCGGGCTTCTGTGTGGTCCTTCGTTGCAAATCTCACCATGACGCATGATGCAGAGCATGCGCATGAACCACGGACAAATTTAAAACTCCGCTCTGCTACATAGAGTAGACACAATCTGGGCAGCTCGTTACGTCATAGGAGCTTGGGTGCCTCGCTCTTTCAAGTTCTGTCGTGATAGAAAACGCACACGACAAGCACACGGCTACATTGACATGTAATGTATGCAGGCAGTACATACCTAGTACAATGTACAAACTATGTAACATTCGAGACTAGTAGTAGATTCGTTTCGCGGGATCTTTCCTTTATCAGCACCGATCGCTTATGAATGGATTTTTACTGCATAATGCCAGTTTTAACTTTCTTGAAACTTGGGTGTTTATTGTATATGGATGTGATGATAATATTTCAATTCCATCGATTACTATCAATGAAATCGATTAGTAGTTCATCGTATTCATAAGAGTCAAAGGTCAAAATTCAAATACTAGTCAAACACTTGGACTACTACGCCTGTCATCCTCGATGGTTTACGAATCCATGATTGCCACTGAGCCACATGAAGTCAAAGAAAAAGACATCGTAATTGTGTAAGAGCTACAATGATTATTATTAGTTTCATTTGCTTATTTTCCAATTTCAGTATCACAGGTTCATCAGGCGTTGGAAAAAGCACGGTACGCAAAACTACAAACCATTCATTGCTGGAAGTTTTCTCATTCATTTTTTCAGTTTATCAATAAGTTCCTTAATAATAAGGAAAATCACTTGAAAGTCGGTAGTGACTCGGAATTGAAATCATGCACTAAGCAGGTGTCTGCGGCTATCATCGAACCAATACCTAATTATAAAAATCTAAGCGGTTATCGCCTAGTACTCATCGATACACCTGGATTCAACGATAGCGATGAAAAGAGCTTGGAAACACTTACTCGTATTGGCAAATGGTTGAATTCCGTGTAAGTCAAATGTCTATCACTTGAACTCTGCCACTAAATAATCTAGAAAGACCCGGAAAAGACATTGTATTTGGGGGAGTCATATACCTTCATAGTATGGTCGATGATCGTTATTCAGGTCTTCAACGTCATGACCTTAGGCTGCTGAAAGCCTCGTTCAAGTTGCCTTCCCATAGCGACTCTGAAGCTTTCCGAAGAGTTGTTTTAGTGACAACAAAATGGGACAGAGTTGGTGTTAATGAAAGAACCAATGCGCAGGAGAAAGAATTGAAGGAAGAAATTTGGAAAGTCCTGATTGACGCAGAATCAGAAGTTCATCGATTCAGACGAGACAGTAACAATCATTGGGAGATTATCAAGGGCCTCCTACAGTTGGTTGAGAATGATGTCCCATTTAACATTACAAACGGGTTGTCGAAATTCCTTGCCAATGCGCAAAAAGAAAAGAATGAACGGAAGGGAACACCAAAAATATTCCGTTCTTTTCCTTCCTTCTTGAATCCGCTCAGACTGCTCTTAGGGCTACCATTATTGCATGAATGACCAGTTCGATAGAGTCATAGCTACAGTCTATTTTAGACAATATTTTGTCCTTGAAAATAATTGATAAACTCTCTTTCCGATATGATATGTATATCAGATGTGAAATAAGCACGCACCTATCAAGTGCTTTAGCAATGAGCTCGCACTGTATGGGTTCGGGGTAAAAGTAACGTTTTCAACTAGATGCGAGTTGCATTCCAATTAGGCGCGATGGTGCAATCCTGATGCTGTGACACAAAGTTTATAGCATAGTAATTAAGTCCCATGAATCTAGGAACAAAATATTGACTAAATACATCGATAAGTTACTTCGAGAAAACTTGAGCTTAAGGATTAAATATTAAAATTTACACGCTTCATGAGAAACGCCAACCAAGATAGAATGGTGGAGTATTTTGGCAACTGACTGTTGTTGCTAGCTAATGATTAATGAGGGCCAGGGCGAAAAGAGAAGAAAAGAGATCATTTGATGACGACGACGATCATGACGTATCATCGACATGTCATCACGGCTACAGTAACAAAGTACTATCGTTAACCCAGTGTTGCAATCGGTTTGATGGCACGCGCATAGCTTCCTCAATTCCTCACGGATTTCTATAGTTCTTTCACAGTTCGAAAGCCTATCATCTTGGCTTTCAGATTATGTCTTTTTTTTTCTTAAAAGTGCTCTCAATAGGTCAAGCGCAAAATTCACCTAGTGTTGCAATTAAGTCACAGGTGTGACAGCCTCGTTTAAGAAGGAATTTGATGGCCACACATCGGCACCACCATAGCATTTTAAACCTCCGATGATGATAAAGGAGCAGGTGACGTTGCAAACGCCCCACTCTTTGCGAGTTGCAACTCTGCAGTTGCCTTTTAGAGACGCCCATTTTGCAAACGCTCCACCGTTTGCAATTGCAACACTTCCTGTTGCCTTTTCCGGAAGCCATTTTGCAAACGGCGGAGTTTGAACCCCGGCGCCTAAGTGTCTCTCTGTGTCACACCTCATAGTAATTCTCGAGTTTAAGATTCTCTACTCCGTTTTCCACAACATAAAGTAGCCTATTCGATTCCAAAAATACTGCTAGTTTCTTAATTCAAAAAAAGAAATTGGTTTTTTGAAGGTCTGGTTGAGTAGGAGCTAATATATGTCAAAAATTGGTGTTTTTCTTGCAATTCTACCAGGACATGTTCACGTTGTGTAGTTTAAAAAATATAATCAGGATCGTTTAATATGAATACGTGGGACTGAAAAGTTTTAAGACGATCGAGTCAGCCATTAATTTTTGAAAAATGTGTTTGCAACACTAGGTGAAATTGCAACACTAGGTAAGCGATAGTAAGCCATACTTAGTAGTGCTTAGTACCGGCTGTTACCGGTTACCGGTTACCGTTTATGTAATTTTGGACCGGCGATAGCCTCGGGCTTCAAGTGCTCGCCTTCATTGGCCTTAATTAGATAGTCGATTTTTTTCTTCAAGGGTGGTCCATCCGAATGAAGAACATCATAGCTTTTACTCCTACTTATTCTGAATCTCTGATCAGCACCTGGCATTTATGACGTCCACATTTTCGATTTTGTTATAATAATTCTATAGTACGTGACCATATATTAATATCTAACTTGAATTCTATGCGTTATGGGGTTTTAAGTCAGCGTCGATACTAACAATTTAGAAGAATCAATGACAACTTACGTTTGAGAACTCTCTCTGATTTCTCTCTGCTTCCATGTAAACAGCGGTCCAATCTTTACAGGCAGCATCATATTTTCGGGATGCGATTCCAGCTGCATTCTTGACTGATTCCATGCGAAGATTCGGACGACACATTATCGTTTGTCGAAGATAATTAAAGCAGTGGTGAATAATTAATGGAAAATCCTCTGAAGTGGGAGGAGGGAGCAGAATTTGTTTACGCATAATATCAAGGCATTTCATTTGGTGGAATAGTGTCACTGTATAATCTCGCGAGTAGCCCTCGTCATCGGTAACATGAACTGTATGTCCTCCATTAGGAATAAGATGGGCAAACTCGGCCGCACCTTCCTCTGTGTGTAGATCGTAATGCGTAGAGTCAGATATGAACATTGCCACTGGACTTCTTTCTGGAACAGAAAATGTATGGTGTCCTACGAGAGTTGCAAAAAAGATATGGCAATTAAATGAATAGATTATGTCATGTTTTTGTTGCTTACCATTTATTACTTCATGGTTTGACCGCCATACAACCGCTTTCAGAAGTCCTAGTATAGATAGTGATAATATAGTCGTAAAACTGGCGCAGAATGTATAGGCCTCATTACAAAGGGAAGCGTATAATGAGCGGAAGGGTGATACGTCGAAGGGGTGATACTATGGGGAATAGCGATTGATAGTTTCAAGGCAATACGTGCAGTACCTTGGCAGTACCCCTTCTGGGTCCTTGGGAACTTTACAGCAGTTCCCACTGAAAATATAGATTATACGTTTGAATAAGACTACTAACTTCTCCGACATGAGAGAATGTAAAAAGAAGCTTCGGTTGTTCGAAGGCTTTGCTCCACATGCTAGCCGAGGCTATCCACGCTGATGAAGATCCGATACCACTGTCCCAACTCAACGCCTGAAACACATCAAAGAAAGTGGCGATATCCACAATACTGGCAGAAGCCTCGTTATATCGTTAAGCAAGCTGAGTAGTGGGAAAACACGAGCATGGGAACTAGCGAAGTGGAACTGAACCACCTTAATAACCACAATTGCAAAAAATTATCGCACAGCCACTGATTTCATCATCATCATCATTTTATATCTAATCTAATCTGGGTCGGGTTGTATTAAACTGCATCGTTGAATTTACTTATTTTTCGTGTTCAAGGATTATATAGGCTAAATCGAACACTCAAAATTCATTGAATTGTTTTCTTCAGGGAAATCAAATATGATACACCAAATTCTGTTGTCTGGGGTCACGAAGATATATGTTTGGCTTTCAAACAAAATGCCTTCTTCTCGCTTTCATCCAATTGTGTAAAATTTTAATGCGATCTAATGTTAGTGAGTTTCCGTATAGCTTCAAGTGGTATTTTTATTTGAAAGCTTACTAGATATCGTCAAATGCAAAGGGACGCTGATAGACTGGGATTAGTATACAGTACGTTAACAGTTAATAATACCGGCAGCTTACGAATCTCTTCACCCGCAGCCTCTAACTCAGCCTCGCGGCATGCCACGCTTGGGTTTGGGGCCGCTATTGAGCTCGAAACCGCGACAATTGCGAGAAGAATCGCCAAAAATGCTTTTTGCATGTTGAGTGAAGTTCAGATGCAACGATTCTGTTACTAAGTAGAGAGATGCATTGAAGCCTTATAAGCAATTTTCTAAATGGAGGATCCAATAGCAATTCAAGATATAGGAAGCAATCACTTCGAAGTATGGACACAACTGACATATCCATTCTACTGTCAATGGACAATGAGAATTTGTTACTCCATATCATCCAATCTCTAAGTAGATACAGTCGATAGCTATATTACACGTCTAATCTCAAGGTGGATATATCATTCTTAAAGAAAAATTCCAGAACTCTCAGACTGTCATGAATACAATGTGGCAAGCTTTGGTAATAAAAAGTTCTGCATTGGATTGAACGTGTGAGAATTCAGAGAGTGTGTAAAAGATGATATATCTCAGTTGAAACACGCGATTCAATAGTTGCATGCATGACGCATTACCACATGATGGTATCAAAAAGAAGACGTTAGAAAACGTTGATAGATCAGAATTGTTAAGATCTTGAGATCTTTTCTTAGATTTTTATTTGTTCTAAATATAATAGTGGTAAATCCGCCACTAAGACTAAAATCCTCAGTTAATAAAATCCACCCCGTTGAACTCTCAAGAGACTCTCGGTTATCCAACTCCGTGCGTGGAAACTCTCCACTTCACTTTCCTCAACAGAGTTCCGTTTGCCTTTTGCTACGTATGCTACGAGTATATAGTGACTACTTCCCGAAGGTATCCGGCATTCTCGGCCCGGTTCATCTGATGAAAGAAGGTATGAATTTTGATTAAACATTCAACGTGTAGATGTCAACTTTGCTTACACCATATCTTTTGTATTTTTCAATATGCATTCTTTTCTACGCCATCTGCATACTTGAGTAGGTAAATCGATTGTTTCTCGGACGTGACATTTCAAATTTTCAACAGCATCGGATCATCTACTCTCTGGGGTCACAAAACCATATATTTAACTATCAAACAAATGCCTTTCTTCTGATATTCATCTTGTGTAAAATTTAATTCAATATAAATTCTAAAACAGATAGTGAGTGTGTATAGCTTGAATTGATAGTTTTCTTTGAAAGCTTACTGAATACCGTCAAATGCAGTCGGAAGCTGAGAGATTGGGATAAGCTTCTATTTTCATAAACATTTAATATGGAAAACTTACGAATTTCTTTACCCTCTGCCTCCAACTCGACCGCGCCGCATGCCACAGGGGTTGGGGCGGCTACGGAGCTGGAAACCGCGACAATTGCGAGAAGAATAGCCAAAAGTGCTTTTTGCATATTAAATTTGAGAAATTCGGATACAACGATTCTTTCAGTAGAGAATTGTAAGCCTTATAAACCTATTTGTAAAGGGAAGATCGCATTTATGGCGCAAGATTTAGGAAGCAATGCATGCGACTTACAGTCTACCGTGGATCCGTTACTCCATATCGTCTAATCTCACGGCAGATATCGTTCCAAGCTTCTTAGTGAAAAAATTGCCAGAACTCTCTGAATACAATGTGGCAAGCCTATACCGAAGCTTTCGCCGACTGAACATTTTGAGAATTCAGAAGGCGTGTAATAGAGAAGATATCTCAGTTGAGCTCATCGTACCATTGTACATATCAGATAGAAAACGTTGGAACACAACAGTTGTTAAGATCTTGGCGTCATATGTTTGATTTCTAATTTTCTATTTGTTCCAAAAATAATAGCGGTAGTAAGTCCGCCGCCTGAACTGAAACCTTTGTCCTCGGTTAATCTAATACACCCCATTGCATGTAGTTGAACTCTCAGGATCCCGGTTATTGTAACTCCGTGACGTGGAGAATCTCCACTTCCGACTCCTCAACTCCGTTTGCCAAGAAAACCTTTTCTAGTCCGATAGCTTCTATCACTGCATTTCCCATGCCCCAAACATGGATAAGTAAGAGCCGGTAAACTTCCATGATAATTGATTCGAATACCAGGTGCATCTTTATTTGCTTTATTATCATAGAATGACTGAATGTCTGTATTATTTATATTTTGTTTACTCGAATATGATCAAACTCAGCGTAATAGCGGCTAGAAACACACATCGGGAACTCTTCCAGTATTACCACAATGTTTTCCTCGTCACTTTTGTTGTGGTTATTCCTTGCTATTAACTTCATGCTCACGATATGGAATATCACAACGTTTAGAGAGGTCTTTCCTGAAGCTGTTTATAAAGGTGAGAAAACTTTATATTGTATATTCCGTATAGAATGCAATAGGGCTCAGATAAAATTCTATAAAATTTATCTTTGTCCTGGGGTCGTGCCATATCGGTAGCAGGCGTTAAATATATAAGTAGCTGAAAGTAAACAGCCACGTCTTGTTTGGGGGTGGAAGGTCCGGGGACGCAGACGGGTCACCCAAAAACCGCACAGCCGGCGGCGTGCCAACGGCTAGCCCCCAAACGCGGTTTCCTTAGTTTATGTAATGCCTCGTAAATCAAAGACTTCCAAGTCAAAGAAAATACATGGTTTAAGGTTGCTTTAAGGATGTTCATGCCAGGCTGAGTGTGTAGTCAAAGTACCGGGTTGTAAATCTGCGGAGCTTCAACAGATCTTATTCTTCAGGTTGTATGGATAGAAAATCTTGTGATCCTGGAATGCATAAGTATCAATGCATATTGCATTTCTTGATAGTACCGGAATCTCGCTAGTAGATGGAGTTATGTAAACATTGCCAAAGTGCGCCAATGCGAATTGGACAAAGGAAAATTAAACCTTGGACTCTAGAGAGGCCAAGACATTGTCAGCCTGTTCATTATAGTTCCCAGCTTTGTCCCAGCCTCTTGATCATGATTCCTAGGAGTCAAAGTTATGTGATCTTGAATATACAATCTCGAAAAAATGGAGTGATGGATCCAGTGATAGAGTCAAATTATAATTTGAACATAAAGTTAATGCCAAGGGTAAGACCGTCACATTGTGAGCCGAATAGTGAGATTTTAGTGAACTGAATATTGTAGCCTATCACTTGAACCACTAAAATATTAATGGCTGATGATGGGCCTGGCGACGGCCTATTTACGCGCAAGTGTAAAAAATCAATGAACTTGAAAGTAGCAGATGATAACTGTCAGCTTGCACTAAGGGAGACTACACGCCAACTCTGTTGACTTAATGTTAACATGAACATAGGGTTAATGCCATATGGCATCAATAACTTAAGGGTACAGCATTGAATGTATATCATCGCGCCATAGCGATGATAAGAAGGCTAGAGCACGAATCACTGCGATTAAGTACTAACACAAACATTGCTCAAATGGATGACCGAACAGATTACTGTCATCCAAGTAGTAGTAGTCACTGCACCACTGGCTGTGGTAAAAAGTAGTACTAGAGCTACAGCTCAACACAGAAGCAGTTTAATTTGGCTAAGGCCTCGAGCAATAACTAGTCTAGCAATAGATGAATACTATAGAGTGAAATGTTGCAGCTTAGTGCATGAGAGTATCGTTATGATAGTGACCTGAAGGTAGTATAGTGTGTAGTAGTTGAAGGGTAGTAATAGATTTAGAACCCTGATAAACGGTAGCTCGAGAGTATACTCGTAGTGGCAGCTATAGTGCCCTAGAGCTCGTAGGTCACGACTAATTTGAACATGCATGCTATAGCCTAATAAGGGGCAGAAGAGTGCCCATTATTATGTCATGACTCTTCAGATAAAGATAAATCATATTAGCGATTAGCGGAAGGTAGTGAATGCAAAGTAAATGGAATATATATACATATTTCAACACACGCAAAACTCCACGGTCTAGTAATGAGAATAATATATACTTCAAGTAGACTGTAGCATTGCAAAAATTGAATGTATATTTAAGTGTCAATGAGGGTATAGTCCTCATAACAAAATTGACGAATTTTTTAGCCTGAAGGCAGAATAGTATCTTGAATAAAATACCGAAAGTGGCTTCAGTGCAATAGTAACTTTGCCTGGTGCCAGTATTATTCAGATCCAAAACTGAAAGCTACAGCCTAACGGGCAAATGTATAGTAGTGTCCCATCGCGCAAGGTGCACTCAAAATACAAACACGAAAGTTACATACAGCCATCAAGGTATGGGCTTAATGAGCAGGCATATCGTCGAAACTGTGTAATTATCTAGTAGCCTAAACCCCCGACGCGAAATGCCGCACCCTAACGGGCAAATAATATAGCGTCATAAATTGTATTTAATAGCCTAATAGGCTGGTGGATAACGTCCTCAGTGCGAATATTGTAGTCTGTGGGCTAACTTGAACAGCGCCTAGTCTAACAATATATAGCAAGCGGATAGAATCCTCGACATGAAAACTGCATTGACAAGCAATATAGTGTCGAAATGTACATGTATGTGATAGCCTAATAGGCTTGAGGATAAGATCCTCAAAATGAACGCTGTAGCCTATGGGTCAAAACAGCATCTCGAAATGTATTTAATAGTCTAAAGGGCTGGAGGATAAGGTCCTCATAAAGAACAATGTTGCCTATGGGCTAAAACGGCGTCGCAAAATATATGTAATAGCCTAAAGGGCTGGAGGATAAGGTCCTCAAAAACGAACACTGTAACATATGGGCTAACAACAGCGTCGTGAAATGTATGTAATAGCCTAAAGGGCTGGAGGATAGGTGCTCAAAAACGAACACTATAGCCTATGGGCTAAAACAGCGTCGCAAAATATATGTAATAGCCTAACGGGCTGGAGGATAAGGTCCTCAAAACGAACACTGTAGCCTATGGGCTAAAACAGCGTCCCGAAATATATGTAATAGCCTAACGGGCTGGAGGATAAGGTCCTCGAAACGAACACCGTAGCCTATGGGCTAAAACAGCATCGCGAAATATATGTAATAACCTAAAGGGCTGGAGGATAAGGTCCTCAAAAAACGAACACTGTAGCCTATGGGCTAAAACATCGTTGCGAAATATATGTAATAGCCTAAAGGGCTGGAGGATAAGGTCCTCAAAAAATGAACACTGTAGCCTATGGGCTAACAACAGCGTCGCGAAACGTACGTAATAGCCTATAGGACTGGAGGATAAGGCCCTCAACACGAATAGTACGGCCTAATAGGCAAGCACAGCATCGCGAAATGGGTATAGCAGCCAACGGGAGATATAGCATCCCAAAAGGAGCACCCTGGTAATGTGAATTCGAAAATGATGGTCTAGCCTGTTGTCGACAAGTGAGAATTCTTGCTGGTGTTGAGAATAGCGATTCGGAGTGATGGGGGAATAATGTTATATGCGAAGGAGGTATAAGGTTCTCGAGTAGCCACTTTCCGGATCAAGTCAGCCCACACATTTGTAATAGCTGAGCGGCCGACACGCGCTCCCCAAAGCTAGGTTGATAGATACAAGTCAGGTCGTCGTCGTTGTGTTGATGGATGCGAGGAAGATAAAGCGAGGATAGGGATCCGGAGGAGCTATAAGACATTTTATATGGGTCTTCTTCGAGCTTGTCGATGAGCGCATGCGAAGGTGCCATCCTGTTCTGAACGATAATATTGGCGGAATTTGCCCCCAGCCGATAGTCCCCGCTGGATACCTTCGATATGATCTTGGTATACCACTTCCTCTGCGCCTGATTTGCGGTTACGAAGTTTCCAACGACAATCCTATCGACCCTGTTCCAATCTTGACTAGCACATACGGCAAGATGAGTGACGATATCGACCTCGGCCTTGGAGCTCATACGAGGACGATGGCATAACGGGCAATTCCTGCCGTTGATGACGCGTTCGACAGAGTCCACGGTATCGTCACTCTCGCTCTCCCTGCGCTTCTCCTTCGCCGCCATGGCCTTCTTGGACGTATACCGCACCCGCCTGAAACGCGTCTTCTTCCCGCTCGTTGGTGGCTGAGGCACGGCCAGATTAGACCCGGAGCCATACTCGTTAACAGAACTGGATACATAATCCAAGTCTACGTCGTCCTCTGAAGATTCGGAGTTCTGACGTTGGGGATGTGCAGCGGCGGCGTGTGATAGAGGCATCTGCATTGGTTCTGTGGCGAACGCGGGAGGCGGGGCGGGTTTCTCATCACGCCCATGATCGCCACGAAGATCCTTAGGCCCCGAAAAGTCCAGCTGATCAAGAGCAATCTCTTTACCCATTCCATCCTCAACCATCAACACGGGTGTAGCGCTAACGCTCGAATCAGGCCGACTATCATCTGCATCAAGCCTCCTTTTCTCACTATCCGGACGACCAAGTTCGGTTTCGAGACACTGAATCGTCTCTTCAATCGTCAGGTCGTCTTGGTGGGCGCGTTTGCCGTTACGAGTGAAGAAGGAGGCGATGGTGGAACGGGTGAGGGTGGATCCAAGGGAGTCGAGCATCGAGGTGAGCTCGAGATGTGATATCGTACCCGTGTCGTCTGTATCATACTGCTTGAGATACTGACGCCAGAAACGTTGCCTGAGAGCATCGTAAGGCTGGTATTTCGCGCGGAATGTAATAGTAGGATAATGAATGGCCTCCCAAGGCGCCTGCTTGCTCGCAGCTAAAGGGAGACTATACTCCTTCATCGCATGGTCCCCACCCTCTTCCTTCGCGTATAAGCCCGTAACAGGATCCGGCTGAGGCGCGCTCTCGATGAGTTCCTTGATCTCGAAGCTCGCGTCCCCGGTATGGTCGTTCGAGGACAGCTTGTCCCAGTCGAGTATGGTGAGCTGAATGCGGAAGGAGGTTTCATATTTGCGAACGTGGAAGAGAAGCTTCTCGTACCAGATTGGAGAACGGGAGTGACGGATGACGCGCGTGCGGAAGACCTTCTTGCCGAAGGAAATAACGACGAAGGGGTCCATTTCCCAGCCTATACGCGTCACTGGAATGAGTAAGTATTAGTGCCATCGTGCATGAAATCAAACCAACGGAAACGAGACAACGACGACACCATCAACACCATCAACAACCGCCTCCCCGACTCCCTCAGAATGAAATGACACGTAAAGAACGACACTCACTATTCTTCAACCTCGGCAAATCCTCCGCCTTCTGAATCTCAAGCATCACAATCCCAACAATATCACTAACCCCACCCTCACCCTTAACCCCAAACTCATACGGCTTCCCATTCGCATCCACCCCTCCCTTCCTTCTAAACCTCCTCTTCTTCTCGTAAGCACCGGGTCCGGGCGTGCTAGGCGTCAATGGGGACTCGAGAGATGGCGATGGGAGAGGGGAGGATGAGGATGAGGAGATGGTGGTGATTCCTGATAGCTTTCGAGGGAATTTCATGCGTGGGATTTTGTTGGCGAAGGAGGTGGAGCGTGATGAGGTTGGTGTTTGGGGTGTTTGGGGCGGTTGGGAGGGGATTTGAGATTGGGCGAGATGTGGGGCTGGTGAGAGGACGACGGGGGTAGATGTGGGTGTTGGTGTGATTGACCCTCCGACGTGGTGGGATGGTGGTGTTCGAGGCTTCTCATTCGTGCCACTCGTAGGAGAGGCTGAATCTAAGAATACAGCTTTGGCTTTCGCAGTGCTCGGAACGGCCGTCTCGGGTGTTTCGGGGAGTCCTAACGTCGTGGGCGTGAGCGGGGAGCTGGGCTCGAGATGTAGCTGCGGTGGTACTGGTCCTCCTCCTCTCGTTGAGACGAATCTGGAAGTTTCTGGAGTAGATGGCGGTGGGGGTGTGTTGTTATCGAATTGTTTGAGCGCGTCTTGGAAGAACTGGTCTACTTCTTCTTCGTCTGAGGATGACCCGCCACCGTCTTCGTCCTCGTCTGAGGAGGAAAGGCCCCCGTCGTCTTCGAGTTGGAGTTGAGTGTTATCGTCGTTGTGGCCGTCCGTGTGGTGTGATCGGATGGTGCCGATGCTTTCGGTTTGTAATATATTAAAGAAAACACGAAAAGGAGATTAAGAATGCACGTACTGGAGGGGCACTGACGATACTCGGTCGACTCCTTCTCAAGAGCTCCTCGTAGACTTCTTCGAAGGTCAAATCGTGGTTAGGCAGTGATGGGGAGGGAGGGAAGACGAAGCCGATTTTGAGCGTGATGCGGCCTGTGGAGCGCGTGTTGGAGCGCGTTGAGATTAAGGGAGGGTGAGAGGCTGTAACGACAAGGTAAGGGATGGAGGGAGAGTAGGTAAGAAGGAAGGAAAGGGACGAACCTGATTCAAAGGATCCTCAAAAGCGCATATCCACTTTTGATCCTCGCCCCTCTGAAACCACTCCTCCAATCCCAACCCTAACTCCCCCAGATGCTCCTTCCTCATCACGTCCTTATCCCATACTACAATCTCCAGTGTTCCGACCGTACCGAGTTTTTCTGCGAGAGAGAGGAATAACGGGAAATCGTAGGTCGACGAGGGGGCGGGGAAGACGGGGTTGGTGGTACGTTTTGAGACGGGAGTTTGGTGGCGCGTTGAGAGGAGGTGGAGAGTCACGAAGCTGGTGATGACGATGGGCGTTAGCGCTAGATGATGAGGATGAGGATTATGGGGGCTCACGGATCGCTGGACCCATTACGGTCTTTGGCAAGTAACTCCTGGCATTTGATGACCTGCACGCGAAGAAGGACGAGCGGCGTCTCGCCTGGAGAGGGCGCGAATGAGGTGGTGTTGTTAGTTGAGCGGCGTAGAGGCAGCGGAAAGCGGGCGGCAGACTTGAGAGCGCGACGGAGTTGTTTAGCTGGTGCCATTTGTGATAGTGGTACTTAGTGGGCGTTGGTTGTGGTAGTTGGGTAGTTGGTGAGGGTATATACGAGAACGAGAATGCAGTGGAGATGATGATATGGGGCTGAAGAAAGATGGCCTTGGATCACGGCGCCAAGCGAGTTGATGGGATCCTGGACGTCGACACCGGTGACTACGCACTCATATCATCAGCACAGCTCACATCGATAACACAAATACCTCAATTGCGGCGAAAAAAGCTCACCTTTATAATGAATGAATATCTGCAGGACACCGAGAAAAAAGCGGAGTGGGTTGTGCAGTGCGATGAAGCGGGGTGTCGAGTGGAGATAGGAGTTGTTGATGAATGATGATAAACAGTTCAGAGAATGGGGAGATCGACGGCGCCGGTGCACGTGAGATAATGACGAATGGCATTAACTGCGGCGGCAGTGGAAGATGCCGGGAAATGCTGGTAGACAAAAAATAAAATAGCAAATATCGAATATGTATGAGCCTTTTGTTATGTACAAAGTCTTCGAATGTGCAAGTACAAGTAAAGGAACAAAAATACTCGTCATTTTAATTTTTCGGTTGAAATTTCCAAAGAATGAGTTCAGTCAAAGTTCAGTGGAACTTTGAGCCTTGAATTGAATTTTCATGTCACAAGTTGGTTCAACTCTTAGCGCTGTTAGCTTCATAAGAACCATGGTCCTGAAAATAACATGAGGACTTACAAGTTAGCAGTTACTCATCATCTCAGACTTTTCATCAAAACTCCCTTGAATATAGATTACAAATCCAACAAGAAGAACAGATTTCCGCAAGAAGTCTGCAATAATATTCTGTATCTCAACTTGCGCAATATGGTCCAAAAATTCATCTGAGCCATCGATGACGATGATGGGCTTTTGTAATGATTGATAGATCAGCGGCGTCGATTCTCCTCTTCACAAGTTCCTCATTTCCAACTGAGAGTTGATAAACAATTGTTGAGATAATCCCAGGCACTGAATTCGAACTCAAAGTTGGCAAACCAATCTATGGGACCACTGATAAGAGCATCCGAGCTCGTCTGAGTCATATGCTGACCCGGGTATTGCCAAATTGTTTTAATTTCCATCATTCAATTATCGTTTGAAGGGATCAATTAAACTCGAAAAACATATATACCTGACATCCCAGGTTGGCCCTCCATGACAATTGAAGTTCTGGGACTGGCTAAACTGTAAACATAAGCGTTCAAGTTAACGCCGACGGTTCGGAAGCAACATGGGTCCCACAGAATTCAATAACTTATAAAACGGTACCTGAAAATTCTGTTAAAGACGGAGAATTCAAAATTTAACTTGTTAAGTAACGGTATGCACATGTATGCACCGCATCAGCCTTGGCATCAGCGCTCTTTGTGCGAGCTCATGCGCCTCATATGTACCAAAACGATTAAACAGTGATTAATCATTTATTTAATAACTATCTTTAATATTGGGATCATCGTAAAACTTGGAAACCTCTATAGGCTTTCCAAACGGTTTCAAATATGAATCTATAGTGACCGTTCGTTTAATACTTTGAAAGCTAAAGGTTTCAGAATTCTGGTGGGCAGGCACACAAAAAACTCAACACGATAGTACCCCCATTAACCGCCTTCCTTTAAACCTTTCAAGTTTCAACTCCCCAAACTTGTATGATAGTGAGCGGAATGTTTCCAAAATATGCGGCTATCATAATTTATACTTTAGGCATAATTTACCTCTTCTTCAGGTCGCCGTCTGGTTCCATTCAGTTTAAATAGCGTTTTTACATATCTTCGTTGTTTCGATCATGCGGGCTTTCTTTAGTGTACCAATCTTGTTTTCTATTTCCCCAGTCATTGCCGGCGTGCATCATGTTTGTTGGAGTATTGGCTGGATCAGCAATGTCAACCCAGACGGTCTAATGCCTCGTCGTGTTATTGGTGTTAATGGAAGATGGCCGTATGTGATTTACCAATTTTTCAAATAGAAACTGAAAAAAATATACGTCCCAGGCCGCCTCCAATTGAGGTAAAATCTACCGACTCTTTGGTAGTCCACACGACAAATTTATTAGACAAACCTTCTACTCTACACCACCATGGCATGTATTTC
>JASFDC010000050.1:0-13100 GCA_036937075.1 Mycocalia duriaeana | reverse complement strand
CTGATGAGTCATCTGGGACTGATGGGTCTTCCCAGGAAAGATGAAGGGAGCTTAAATTACGAAATTTCGCGGCGATTGCAGGAAGAAGGACATTGTCGACCATGGAGTTCACGAGTGGTGATGCGATATCAATTCCTTGAAGTTGTCTGTTACTGCTAAGGAACGCGTGAACAGATTCGAATGCGCCCATATGACAATTTATCCAACGAAAATACTCCAACGTCCGAATGCATCCTCGCGTAGAGAGAAAACCAGAGATTACGGATGTGGTGATGTCTATGACGAGCGTACGAACGCGAGTATCTGCACCAAGAAGAGCATCCAAGATACCAGCATCCTCTAGAAGAATACCTTCCAAATGTAAAAACGTGAGAACGGGGAGTGTTGGAATGTCATATTGTCTTCCTGGCATGAAGTAGGATTTCCAGACCAATTTACGAATAGAGGACGCGCAACGATGAAGCATGTTCATCGCGAAAGACGGGTCGTTCTGGTCACGCCGTGATTGAGAAGTGAAGTCGAGGTAAAGAGTCTCAAGGTTCCATTTAACAAGGTGATAAGGATCAATGACTTTTTTTCCGTCATGTACCCCGTGAAGACGGAGATGCTTTATCGAAGACATGGATAGAAAGTCGATCATTTCTTTGGTGAGAAGTGAGGGATAATTCCAATCTAAAACCAGAATGTGAGGTAAAGAGGCAACAAGTGCGAAAATGGAATGGTAAAATGTGTCCAGGATTTCCGATTTCGACGTCGTAGGTGCTCCTAGCGAACTCGATATAATATTCCACCTGTCAAGCTCTCCTCTACATGTCTGGACAGGAAATGCGATTTGACCATGATCCATGGTCACGACAGCTCGTCGAATGCAAGACGGGAGGGTGCTTGACACCCCATTTAAGGACATCCCTTGTGCGAGTGCAGATAGAAATTCGATTCCTCGGCGAGATGAATCGATATGAGCGTTCGAAAACATATTTGCGCGTGCCAATTCTCGACAATCATGATCCACCAGAGAAAGCGATTTCTGCTCGGATAAGGAAAGGTATTGCGTGACTTTGTTGAACAGTTCGATTGGGAGATGGAAGAGAGGGAAAGTTGACGTGATTGGTCGGCCACCACTGACTCGGTCGAATGTCAGTGGGTGTTGAGTAGATAGCTCGGAAGAGAAGATACAGGAATCTCCAAAACACAACATATCTCTATGAAGAAATCAGTTTTTAAGGCGATTATGGTCCAGAGCGACGCATACGTTACACGTTATATCACAGCCTAGTCGAAGAGGGAATCTGCAAGCGGAATGGATTCTCTTCCAAACCTCCTACTTAAAGGACGAAGCGAACACCGAGTAAATGGAATGGTACGACAACGCTTCGATAAGGTACGTCGCACAATTTTACGTTCATTGTCGTGCATGCTGCTGTTGGCGATTTCGTTAATGGCAGATTACGGTGGTGTGCGGCGATGCCCATACCTTATCCCATAATGCGCTACGCAAATTGACCATCGAGCATCCTCCAGCATCATCCGTCGCATTTGAAGATATCCCTCCTGCAGAGTAGTTTTGGTTTAACGCGACTAGACAACCATTCAATTGACCCAGCAAGTTTTCCGAAAACATCACGTGTTTCGGAATAACTGCTGGGTTGAGAAGCTGCTGGCGAATGACCCTGTGGCAGGCTGCAAATATGAACACGAAGCATGCCTCGAGGTCATTTTGAATGTTTTTAGATAGATAGATAGACCTGGCGAGGAGAGAATATCGAGATTACATTCATAGTTGGAGTCGAGAAAAGGGTAGACGATCTATAATTGGGTGAAGAACTGCGTAGCAAGAGTTTGATGGTTGTGATAACAGTGGAAAGCCGTCACGCGTCACAAGTCACGAGTGAAAACATTTACTCATACATATGCACGGCTTGTCAAGTGCGGGAAGCACATCAAATTTTAGTCCTCACATGTCGGCCCGAACGGTCGCCGTATCCCAGACTTCACAGTCCCAACTTGCAAACTCTCCAATCTTACTCTCCTGTTCCATACCATGTCCAACAACAGATCCTACTCTATCGCAATTCTTCCAGGTGATGGGATAGGCGTGGAGGTTATGCCACCCGCATTGCGGTGCCTTGAAGCCGCTGCCAAACGTTTCGGGTTCCAATTTGACTTTCATCACTTTCCCTGGGCATCGTGCACGTATTATCATGAGCATGGGTCCATGTTGCCACCAGACTGGAAAGAGAAGCTACGGAAATGCGATGCGATTTACTTTGGTGCAGGTCGGTAGTTCTGTTTGAGATTGCCATACTACTACTGTATGTAACAAAATGTCATATTAGTGGGCGATCCCGCGACTGTCCCAGACCATATCTCGTTGTGGGGAAGTTTGCTATTGTTCCGAAGAGAGTTCGACCAATATATCAATCTTCGGCCATGTCGTCTCATTCCAGGAGTTCTATCACCTCTAGCAAATCGTCAAAATAAACCAATTGACTTTGTTACTGTTCGCGAAAACACGGAAGGTGAATATAGTTCTATTGGAGGTAGAATATTCGAAGGAACAGATCGAGAGACGGTGATACAAAACACTGTTTTCACGCGTACTGGAGTAGACCGCGTTGTGCGATATGCTTTTGAGTTGGCAAGGAGCCGACCTGCAAAGCATTTAACTTCTGCGACGAAGTCTAATGGAATATCCATTACGATGCCCTACTGGGATGAAAGAGTTGAAGCTATCGCAAAAGAGTATCCCGACGTCAAAGTCGACAAGTATCACATCGATATCTTATGTGCTCATTTTGTCCAACGACCACACATCTTCGACGTCGTCGTCGGATCCAATCTGTTTGGCGATATCCTCTCAGATCAAGGCCCAGCATGCACCGGGACAATCGGCATCGCTCCTTCTGCAAATCTCAATCCCTCAGCGATAAGAGACCAAAACTGGATGCCCAGCTTGTTTGAACCTGTTCATGGAAGCGCTCCGGACATTGCAGGGAAGGGAATTGCGAACCCTGTGGGAATGATTTGGGCTGGGCAAATGATGTTGGAACATCTTGGGGAGAAAGAAGCTGCGAAGGCAATGATGGGAGCTATAGAGACCGTGTTGAAGGATGCCAGTGAGGCGCAAGGTCGAGGAGAATCGGATTTGTTGACTCCTGACATGCATGGAAATGGCACAACAGAAGGTCTGGGGAATGCTATAGAACGTGCAATTGCAAACGTCTCAATTAATTAGACGTGCTAGTTATTGTACTCTGGACGCACTTACAACCAGGAGCCGATGGAAGCTGTCATGTGAATCTGATGCATATCACTCTAAGGATTAAATTTGGGCCGTCGATTGTCTCCGGCCCGGTCGAGTGCACTGTACATTGATTTGGCTTGCAAACAACTTCGCTCGCAGAGTCAGCACGATTTCTTTCAACCTAGTATTGGCAAGTAGTTTAGATATCCGCCTCAACTATCCAATAGCTAATAAACTTATTTCAATCAGATAAATATGGATTTTGACCTGGCCCCAGGATCGCGGAACCATGGTGCCCAAACTCCACGATGGAATGATCATACATTGACGTCAGAATTCTTTACATCACAACTTATATACCAAACGTCGTACTCAAAATCCTCCATAATACCAGCCACTTATCACAACTCGCTTTAAATCCAAATCCCCCATGTCATCACCAGCCGGACATCAAGTAGGACGTCGCGGCACACCAATGGTACGTTACATCACCATCTATATCGTACTTGAGCTGATAGGATATTCATCACTAAGGCAGTCGCCACCGTCACCGCAGTAGCAGCTGCACTAGGATTAATGTGGATGGCAGGAAGGGATGCGAAAAGCAAAGAGGGGCTATCGTCGCCATACAGTGCGTTATATTTTCTCTTTTTACTGGATTCTTTCCATTCATCATATCTTTCCCCATTTAGAAGTAGAAAAAGGCCCCGTAGGTAGCGGTGGCACAGATAGAGCGATGACATCCTCGGATGTTAGTGCTGCTGTCTCAATTCCTAAACCTTGGAGCGGGGGTGATAGGTTATCTGAAGCTAATAAGAAGTAAATGTAAACAAGATAGAAAACTTGCGCGTATGCAAGAATGTATAATTATAATTGGGAAATATTACTCGCGTTTAGAAATATCCGTTGAGAGTATTGTCTACTTGAAGTTGAATGGGCGAAGGTTTTCATGCAGATAAGTTGTGGTAACTAAAGCGTCTTAAGATTCGTCTTGCATCTAGACTTGCCTGAAAGTATCACTCAAGCAAGCGTGGAAGTCTTGTTATAAATAGAAATTGATATCCTAATACCAACGGAATATTTATCCCAGTTACAAGTACAACAATGGAACAGTATAAAAATTAAGAGCTCGGAGGGGGAGCTACCACGTTCTTGACGATATCCGTGACAATTCCTGTAAACACAGGGTTTTGCACGAATTTCGAGAGCGTAGAGAAAATACCCTGTTGAACGTTGTCGGGAAGAGCGTTGCTGGTAGTAATGCCATTTTGGAGTCCGTTCTGGAGTCCATTCTGAAGCACGCCATTTTGGATGCCGCTCAAACCAAGAATGCCACCGGCAACTTGCCCCAAGATAGGGAGAAGACTGAAGATGCTTTGTTGGAGTTGAATGTCCGACATGGCGATACCGTTTGCCGTAATTCCATTGGCAAGGGCGTTTTGGACGGGGTAGTCGGAGAGTTTGACACCGTGGTTGGGCAGATCATTGGTAGCGATGTTGGTAACTACTTGTTGGAATTGAGGGTTAAGAATCATGGCTCCGAATACATCGTAGAGGGATTGATCGACGTCTTGTGATGCGTTGACACCGTTGCTAACTGGAGGATCATTAAGGACAGGATTGGAAGGAGAATTGGAAGTTATGACAGGGGAATTAGCCGTTGCGACGCCTGCTGCGAGAGTCATGTTGGGAGATCCCATGCTTGCAAAATGGCTGGTGATTTCGGTTAGGATTTCTTCCTGGGTAGCAGATTGAATGCCTAATGAAGAGAAACTATTGATATAACTACAGCCCAACGAAAGGGATATAACGTACCATTCTGTTGACCGGTGCGACCTGCAACAAAGTTTGAATAGTTGGTTCGCATGTCGGCGACGTTACTGGCGTAGAGCATCTGGGATGCAACACCAGCAGGAACGCTAAGAACGCTGAGCGAGCGAAGAAGAGTCAACTTCTCGCCGTTTGATTCGGCGTTCTTTCCTGGGTAGTTGAGCGAAAGCCAAGCTTTATCGGTATCGGAGAGAGTCAAGTTAGGCGGGATACCGTTCCCGTCTTTTGACAGGTGAGCGGGGACGAAGTACCTAACGTAAAGCCTTTAAGTGGGATATACCCTTAAAGTGAGAACGGAGACTCACGTCATGATGGATTTGGTATCGACATCGCCGTAGTTCGAAACTGCCTTGTTGTCGAAGGTTTTAGCGTGCACAGCAATGCCTTGGTCCTTAGCGGCGGGTTTATCAACGATCCCATTGCTCTTCCCATCCCATTCATGATCGAGCCCAAGAGCGTGACCAATCTCATGGAGTGCAATGGCGTGATGTTCGTCCGTAGGCTGTTCCTTGTCGACGATCCCAAGGTTCATAGTGGGCTGGTTCTCGAGCCTTAAAGCGTCGGTACCGACTGCGCTCCAAGCTGAAGTGCCATTGAATGCAATGCGGATCATGGCGGAGGCACCAGCGTCAGCTTGGGCAAAGTGGACATTGGCGAAGGTGGTGAATTGAGGTAAGGCGTTGAGGACCACGAGTTTCTGAGCATCCGTTCCGTTAAGGAAAGCATAGGTAATGTTCTACCAAAATAAGATGTTAGTGGGCTAATAAATGAAGCTAGCAAACGGGATTCTTACTGAGCCGTTAGGCCACAACTTTGATTGATGAGTAACGAAGTACTCGTTCTTGCCATTTACACAACGGCTAGAGATTGTCATATTAACGACATCAGGCAAAGGGCCGCAGAAACCATGAGTAGAAGCTGCTGGCATTGTGGTTGGATTAGAAGAGGATGTTCAGAGATGTAAAGTGTTGGTTTAGCGAGTGGAGAAAGTGAGAGGATGGAGGTATAATATATATACGCATTTCACCGTTACGGATTTTTCGACTTCCGTCCGCTTAGATTGTGTTCCTCGTTAACATCAAATGATCTCATCTATGTTATCATATCACGTTAGAAATCGTGACAGACAGAATGGCGCGCAACACTCTCATTCTTTGATGATCGTGGATGCAAAGAGTGTTTTCGAGTCGTTTGCGGACTAGAATTCTCTTCAGAATGACACTGGAACTGAATGCGAAGGAGAGCTTCAGCCGTTCATTTGCATCACCTGAGTGGATTCCTCGACATCTCGTTCCTGTAAGAGTCGGTGTATTTTGAGTTCCATTGAGATTAGTGAGAGTCGGGACAAAGTTTCCATCAAATGCCGCGTCACAATGTCACGCTTTCTTAGAGAAACTAGTGACGTTGTGACATCCGTTTAGGAGTACTAAACTTCGTCCACTTCAACGCCAATCCTGAAATCAGAGACTCAGACCTATCATTCCAGGTCCAGAATCTGTTAAAAAAGACATAGGATTGACATTGGGCGGTAGATTTAGAATAACGAGTCAGGAGTTATAGCTTTTAATAGCCATAACATCGAACAGATGACCACGGTCGATAAACTCCTACAACGCATCTCTTGAATTCTGTGACGTTTCATACATGAGAAAGGTACATAGAACCCTGATATCTATCAATTGTCTTCGCGGTGGTACATTTTGAACGATGGAAAGTTCGTTCGTGAAACTGGGAACAACATACGACATGTCAACTTATAGGAACGAAAACATACCTAATATGAACAGAAGACGACCTCTGCCTCGATATATAATCTATGTCATTCCGCATCGCCGTTTCTTTAATCTTCTCCCAATCGTAAAGCATAGTCCATCTTCTCTTCATCGTATAACATCGCCATGACTGAAGTTGTCAAAGCGTGTTCCCCCGCTCCGCTGGTCGCTGGTGATCCCGGCGCAGGACAACGCGCGGTCTTGTCCAAAAAGCTCTGGGACGTCGGAAGGGTATGTCAAATACCCAATTTCACTCAAAAAAGTATTAACTCGCAATACAGCAAATCTTCTACGGCTACCTAGATGGCGCAACTAGCAACAAAGCCAAAGCAGTCGATGCAACCATCAAAGTATGGCAACAATACGCCAACATCACTTTCCAAAAAACAACAGATATGAAAACCGCCAATGTCCGAGTCAGCTTCCTTGGTGCTGGATCTTGGAGCGCTGTTGGAGTCGATGCACTTAATGTCAAGGATACCACTAAGCCGACTTTGAATCTTGGTTGGCTAGCAGACGTGAACCCGCCTTCTGCTGAAGATAGGAGTACTATTCTTCACGAGTTTGGACATGTTCTTGGGATGATGCATGAACATCAGAGTCCGGCGAGGGGAGAGAAGATCCACCTCAAGGAATTGGCTGTTTATAACTATTACAAACCATTGCTCAACAACGACGCCAGCCTTGTCAAAACTCAAGTCATCGACGAGTACAACCTATCCGACGTGTCCAATTACAGTCACCTTGATTTGCAATCCATCATGATGTGCGTTTTCTCTTCTTTATCCGTCTTATTTTTTTTGGCACTTATAGCTGCTTAGGTATTTCATGGACGCATCTCTTAACCAGGAAGGTATCAAGGTTCCACCCAACCTTGACCTTTCTCCACTTGATAAAGCCTTCATCACACTTACCTACCCCCACACGGATGATGATGCGACTTCATTGGGGGGTCTGAAAGTCCTAGACGCGTTGAATATTGTAGATGTTCCTCAGGATATTTCTGCAAACATTCTAAAGTTATTGGCGAACAACGATCTTCTTGGTGTTCGAAATGCTTTCGATGTCTATAACTTGGGTGTTATGGCCTTAAACACTGGTAAGTAATGGTTTTTATCCCTTGATGATTCGAATTCTAGCTTAGCTATTTATCTACAGTTAATCAGAATTTCCTTAGCAGCGTCGATCCAACCCAAGGCGGACAATACGGTATTCGAGATGCCATTTCCTCAGTCGTGCAGAATCCGATGTTCAAGTCCATCCTCAAGACAGTCGTCAATGGTGTCTTCCAAGAGCGCGCCATTCCGACTGTTCAATCCATCCCAGGCTCCGCTCAGAACGATGTGCTGGACAGCCTCGGGACTGTCGCTACGAATCCTACCTTTGCGCAGGCTGTTGCTGATATCAATACCTACTTTAGTGGTATTGCTCCTACTACTCCATCTACACCATCCACTTCGTAGGCATTACCTTGAATGGCTTTTCATTGTATCTGTAATTTTATTGTCAAGTCAAACATGTTTACCGAAACGTCCCACAACTATATTTATAATTTACGAAGAATTATGATCCCAACATCTGAAATTCAAATTTAGGCTTGCTTAGGCGCTTTTTTCCACATGTACAGGAACCATCCGTGAGAAGATGGTTTCGTTGATGACGATACCAGTTCTTTGTCCTGGGGTCATGCCATAGCCGTAGCTGATATGAATTTTATAAGGAGCCAGCATAAATGCCTCCAAACAAATTAAATGAGAATTATTTAACATTAAGAGGGTGGGAAGGGAGGGTAGAAAAAGGGTACAGGTAGCGTAGGTGAGGAAGATGACCTTATGAGGCCAGAGCTGAGCCAAGCAGTCTTCGTAGTAGACTTCGATGAGCAAAGAGCAGTGACTGAGCTGTCACATCAACACGGAATGTAGCGTCACGTGGTATTTTCGGATAAAAAATTCTCACCCGCGCCTCGTAAAACTCGTCAGGTGCTGCAATTCTCACGTTATCGTGTTGCTCTCCTTGCTCTCGTCGGGTCCAGCCAACCAAACGGCACCTCCAGCACACCCGTCCCCTCGCCTCCAAACGCAAGCCTAAACCACGCTCCAACAAAATCCGTCTCCACCGAGACTCTCCACCGACCTCACCGCCTACTGTCCTGCAGACCCCCTAAAAGCCTTCTCCACCCTCGTCAGCTCCTCCCCGCCCTCCCCAATGCACCTACAAACTCATCAGCCAGAACACACCCCCTCACTCAACCTCTTCATAATCGAGCCTCGAGCCCTTCATAAGCCTCTCTCCGTCCAAACCCACCTTACTCCCCTCCCAGCCTACGAAGATCTTGGACATGATCGTGTTTTTTGTTACTTGAGGTAAAGGGAATGGAGGTTGTGGAGGCTGACGACGATTCACTGCAGTCCTCATCTGAGTCTTCGCTTTATGAGAGATTTCCCAAAATAAAGTTGCATCTTCCTGTACTGCGAGTAGACTAGCCTTTACGAGAGTCTGACGCTCAGAGGCAGTGGGCATTAGCTTCGGCTTAGAGGAAAACAACCAGTAAACATTTAAATTTTCACCTTATATATGTGCAAGGTATGATAGCAGAAGAGCAGTGTCCATAGGTGTTTGGTGGTAGTGGATGATATGGGAATAGGGAAATGAACATGAATCCAGTTTATTAAAAATGTTGTCTAGATAAGCTGTGCAAAGTTGAGAACTGTAATTACGTATGAAGTTGGAAATCCTCATCTCTGCGTTTCACTGTTTCACATAGGGCCTCCAACTTGCTACTTCAACTTGATCAAGTTTCACCAGAAGTGGGCTACAACGTTAGGGTACAAGTTGGACCGAAGTTAGGCTATCCTGAAACCACGAGAAGATTGGAATAAGAAAGATCAAAGCGTCATTCTAGGCTATTTGACGTCATACATCCCTCTGTTCAAGGAATAGCATAAAAAACCCTTTCTTAAGAAAAGACCACTATCTCTATCTGATTCTTTAACGCGGTCCCGCACATGAACCCGACCACCTCCTAGCGGGCTATATCCGCATGAAAAGCAGGAGGTACCCAAGACTCGCATGGAAAGCCGTTTAAGAAGATTTAAGTCGGCTCTTGCTTTTGTGATAAAGTACGCTTCGAAAAGGTGAAAAGTTCTCTGGATGCAACGTTTTGTCATCGTATGACGTGTAAACGGTTGCATGGGCACCATTCCAGCGGATGAGTAGACGAATTTCTTACACGACTAGACTAATTCTTATGCACATGGGTTACTTAGGCGGCAATATCAGAGAAACGGGCGTGCATTTCACGCAAGGGGAGGATCAATTGATATATTAGAACCCAGGACGTCTGTCGCAAGAATACATCCTTCCGTGTAAGGTATCGTGCAAGACCTGCAGACCACCAATCATGAACGAAGGAAGGAATATGCTGCTTCTCTGTCCTACTCTGATCCATTTCGAAACTTTGGATGATGTGATGAGATGGGATGATGGTATCTGAAAGAAATCTATAAGTCATGAATCATAACAACGAGAGAGGTATGAAAAACGTACCGCAATGAACAGTGTATCACGTATAAGTTGCGAGTATCTCAAGAGACGACGCAGTAGGTCCCCGAGCCGCCCCCGCCGTTGCCATCCTCATCGGAGGGTACGGAGGTTTCCTCGACCTCGTAGGGTGCAGAGAAAGAGATGAGAGATGTGAAAAAGTCCATATTTCGGGAGGATGGGGAGAGTTTTGGGGGGTGGTGCGCTTTGTTGCACTCTTGGTGTCTGGAAAATCTGAGACATCAGGGTTAAGCATAGTCAGCTTTTATAACAATTTCTGGAGGCTATTGCGAGACCGAATTGCTAGGGTTTGGACCGAGACCGGATCGCTAGGGTTTGGAACGGATAACATTATAGTACTGTCAAGCCAGATGAGTGTTCCAATTGTTAATGTGAGCATGGGTCATGTTCCGATAATGCAAGATCGCGCGTCTACTGTCCAACACAATCACAATAAGCTGGTAACCGCTCTAGGTATTCTCAGACAGTCTTCCAACGTTAAAAATAACGATCGCTTGAAATGGAGCACAGAGGCTCACTAAAACTGCAAGAGCAGCAAGGCGCAGCGAGTGGCGGCCAGAGTCGTGCAAATTAAGCACCAGCGTGGGAAAGGTGGGATCCAGTCGAGAATTGCAGAATGCAAAGTTCCTGGACAGCCAACATAAGGCAGGAAAGGGATAGCCTCCTGTCCAGTAGACTCATCGGTCTAGATTTTAGATAAAATGAGGTAAGACTAGGTTCTGGCGTGTGGTCAGCGTCCATTGAGTAGGCAACATATGGGATGGTGGCGATTGAGCTTGCAGATCTCGCACATAAAATAGCAAGGTTCAATCATCTCTGATTTTTCTTCTGTTTGTAGAAAGAAAGAACGGTTATAAATGTCAGAAGTCGACCGAGTAGATGGTCGAGTGACAGTAGACAGGAGAAGTGGAGAATGGATTGGCGAGAGACCAGACGAGAAAGCTTGACGCCATTAAGCTTTGGAATAATCGTTCGAGAGGCCTACAGAAATGGACACGACTGGTTAATATGAAAGGAAAATGGTGAATTGCGGGGACATTGATCAACATGTGCAATATATGTAGCATCCTTGAACAAAAGGAGTTCCGCAAAAGGGAATGAATGAAAATGGTAATTAGTAAATACGTGAAATAACAATAGGGTGTTTCATAATAGCCCAACTTCGGCTCCACTAGTGCCCCAACTTTGATCCCTACTTCGATTAAGTTGAAAATTGGAAGTTGGCCAAGCTTGCCAAGTTGGACGACAAATCTTGCTCGTGTTGCTCTCCTCACCCTCGCCGCGTCCACTCCAGGTCGTTAGGTTGATTGGCTTTGCAGGTGGGTCACCCACAGAACCCCACAAGCCGTCGTTGAAAGCCATTTACTTTATAATTAAAAATCGGTAGCCCAATCGGGCTTTGACAGAGCCTTTAATGATTGTAGTAAACAACCGGTGTAGCAGGAATGATATACAACAGAATGGTATTCATATGATCTTCGAGATATTATCAGGAGAAGGACCGAGTATTTGCATTCCTCGACTATTGCACCAATCCTGAGGTAGAAAACTGGCCGATAAGAATCATAAATATTACATAAAAAGTAGGCCCGAACGCTGCAAATTTATCAATATCAGCAGAATATGTATCTCTTTTCAAAATAATACTGCTCATTTTTTCGCTACCGTTCAAACGCGTGGCGAGTAAATAATTTTGGCTAGTACGACTGTTTGAAATTCAAATTTAGGATCAGGCGCTAAGTAGGCGCTTGTTCTCACATGGTCCAGGAACGCCTTCGTGAGAGGATGGTTCGTTGATGATGATGATGGTTTCTCAGGCTATCGTGTTACTCTCCTCGCCCTCGTCGCGACGGTCGCGTCCACCGAACAAATGGCACCCTCGAGCACCCCCCGTCCCCTCCCCTCTAAACCCAAGCCCAAACCCCGGTCAACCGCAACCCCCCTCCGCCCCGCCACCACCCTCCCCACCAATCTAAACACCTACTCCCGCACGGACCCCCTAAAAGCCTTCTCCACCCTCCTCAAGCTCCTCTCCGCCCTCCCCAAATGCAGCTACAAACTCACCCCGCAAGAACACACGCTCTCTCTCCACCTCCTCTCCATCATCGAGCCCTTCATAAGCCTCGCTCCGTCCAAACGCACTTTACTCCTCTCCCAGCCTACGGAGATCCTGGACATGATTGTGTTTTATGTCGAAGATCGGAAGGACTTGTTGGGTCTTGCGATGAGCTGTAAGAGGATGTATGAGATTGTTTTTCCTAGGCATTGGGAGTATTGGAGGATCCGGTGTAAGATTTCTTCGATTAGGGTGTTTCATCATCTTTCCGTTAATCGGAATCTGGCGTCCAATGTGCGGTCGTTGGAGATTGTTGATTCGCAGAGTACCCTCCCGGAGATACTACCATCGTGCATTGGGGGCGTGACGGACACGGATTTGGAGAGCACGGATGAGGAGCTCAAGGGGCTGCCGTTTGAGAAGCAGGAGAGGTATTTGGTTAAGGCTATGGGGAGGATGTGTGGGTTGAGAAAGTTTAGGTGGGGGTGTGGGAGGAGTCCGGTTGGGGTTGGGAGTTTGTGGGAGGTTTTGGGGAGGTTTGGGACGGTAAGGGAGGTGGAGGTTTGTGATGGGTTGGTTTTTACTGGTGGAGGAGAGAAGGGGGCGGGTGCTGTGGTGCGTATAGTCTTCTATTCTG
>JASFDC010000049.1:0-23941 GCA_036937075.1 Mycocalia duriaeana | reverse complement strand
TTGACCGACTGTTCGCTGTTTAGGTGTGTCGAGTATGGGACTGGGCAGGTGAAATGTGGGAAAGACACGTCAAAAAATTGAATTCTAGACAGACAGCACAAGCATGTACTGGGGTCATTTAAATATCATTATTCTTATATTGCTGAATAAGCGTGACAAGAAAAGAGTTCAAAATCGACAGTTTTCTTCTTCCCAGTTTATTTAGCTCTTCCTCTTTCGTCTGCTTGATTATTTATTTAAATCCATGTCTCTTTGTTCGTTAAGTTTTCACATTTCTCCCATCTAGTCTCTTATCATCTCATGTTCATCATTGGTGCAACCCCTCGTCACGGTTTCTTCAATTGAGTTTTCTTGAATACTACTCCTTACATGCGAGACACTGTCCTCGTTGTTCGCATTTGGAATATTGCTCGTGTTTTTGTTTTTGTCATTTGCAGCATACTTGTCGCGGGATATACATTGGCAGCGTCTCTTCTTGGCTTAGCCCTTCAAGTTGGATAGCTAGCTGATATCTCATTTCGGGCGTTTGGTACATTCTTTCTCCCAGAGTGTTTATATGCACTCTATTCTTTAGCAGAGATTTCATTCCAGTCCCTCGTCCTATTTGCCCTCTGAGATCTCAAAGCTAACGAAGAAATCCGAAATCGTCATAAGCTAGGAATGGGACGCCAACAAAGCCGTTTACTGGTTATCGTCCGATTTCTGGCTCCTGGAATATTTCTGTGATTGCATGACCTCGCCCAGTCGGTAGCTTAAATTCATGGATCTTGACGTTAGCCAATCCACTCATAAGCCTGCTCCTACCCATATGGACTTTCACCGACGGCCCGAAGGACTCCCGTACAACCACCGCCGCACCTCCCCAACACTAAAATGACGAGAATAGCGGTAGTAAATTTGAGATAATAGCGTGATATACTATTGTTCAGGTTTAGTAGGACTAAATATGCAGTAGTGAAATTATTTTACTGAAAAGTGGGATGCATTTCATGATAAAGAAGTGGAATTTACCGTATATAGCAGAATTCTGAGGGGTCCCCGACGTAAATGTAAAAATATGAATAACATAGCCTCGTGATGGAGACATGATTGCGCTTGGCATTTACTGTCTTGATCATGTTCTCGAGTGATGGCCCTGAAGACAGTTGCAGCTATTGTGGATTGGACAGTTTTTGTTATAGCGGATTAGGAAACATAAAAATTATTTACTATAATAAATCTATACATTAAATAACGAGACAAGAGGAGTATAGGTATGGTGGAGAGAAGGGAGAGGTAGGATGTAAAACGAAAAGCCGTAGCAACGTCCCTGGTGGATCGGCTACTGTCGTGGTGATTTCGTTCGTCGTCGCATGGTCTTTATCTTTGCTTTCCCGCCCGGTAAGTTATCGCCGTGGCTGTCATCGGGTGGTTCGGATGGGGGATGGTTGTGCTTCAGGTGGAGGGTTGTGGCGGTGGTGGTCTTCATTTTTTCTCGTGGGCTACTTATTTATCGCTGTCGCTGCAGTCAGCTCCTCGTATTATGGTCTTTCTATTGCTCGTGTGGGGGTTGTGATGATGTTGAAAAGTGGTAAGGGTGATAAGGGACGGTGGCGAAGGTGTGTAGGAGACGGTGTGTAGTTCGGGGCCATCATCGTAGCTTCTGTCGTCGGTGGTCCGAGAATGGTCGTCTTCGTGGCGTTTGCTTTGGTCATTGTGGGTGTGATTCTGATGCTAATCATGATGATCAACGTTGTTGGTGCATGGGGTTGTCGTCGTCTCCCGGCGGTCGTCGGTGTTGTCTTCGTTCAGCTTAGCCTGGCCTCCCTCGTCTTCGGTTTTATCTTTGTTCTTTATATCGTCTTCGCGTTGTTGTCATCGTTTGCGACGAGGGAGAATGTGGTGGGGAGTCGCAACGGAGGTGGGGTAGTCGCTGTGGTGTTATTTTTCATTGTTGTTTGCGTCTTTGTTGCCTGAACGCCTTCATTAAGATGGTGTCATTAAATGAGGGTGGCAGCGTGAAATTAGAGCGCATGGCAGTTGCTGTTGGTCGTGGCGTTGTTTGTCATCATAGGTTGCCGTCTACGTAGCGTGGACTTCGGTGTTGTATGAGCGACTAGAGACGGTGGCAGGTGTAATGGTGTGGCAGTGTAGTAGGCAGGGTCGCACATGGATCAGATGCTGTATGTTATTATCACACATTGTAAATAGCTATATATAGATTAGGTACGTGCCGAGTGACAGTCCTCGGAGATGCGTGGCCACGCCCGCGGATCCGCAAGAGACAGGCGTCTTGCCTCCTCCCGTTCGCATCAGATGATTTAGACCTGCCTACCCCTCATTGGATGGAGGATGTCGAGAACGACGTAGGAAGTGGGGGAAGGATTGCGCACTCCTCTTGAGTCAGCATCCGACTTATGCCACGAGCTGCCACATGAGCAGCTAACGCTTCAACTTCAAAGCTTCAACCCCAACCCAAGCTCAACCTTTCCTCCTCTCAATCGTCCGGATGCTCATCAATGCCAATCCCTGGCGCCATAGCCTCAGCCTCAGCAAGCATTATTCCAAAATGACAAGATCGAGGTATCTCAGTGGGCAATATATATCGGCGCGAGGATGTCTCAGTAAGTTTCAATTGTCCTCCTATCCTCGTTCCCTTATAGTCGTAACAGGCGCTATCACAGACAAGGGGTGGGTGTTTTGATGGATACCTCCACAAGTCAGGTGAAATTCGATGACATGGCACTTTTCCGAAGGAGTGTTCAGACGCGCACTATGACTATGTTTCCTTGCCTATGTCGGTGTCGAGATGGGGTTTTCGTAATTTGATGAGGATGGAGAATCCAGATTCCCGATGACTTGAAGGGCGGGGAAGGACGGATATATTGGACCATGTATGGTGGGCGTCGCGGGCTCTGGTGCGATGCGGGAACCGATTCCCGTCTTTGAGGTGGATCCTCCCCTCGAGCAGGATGAGAGTTGTAAAGAATCGAGGGGGAGGATGAGCCAGGGAATGCCGAAGTCGCATTGGGTGTTATAGCACCGGCCGAGGAGCATCCCTGCACTTCTGGCAGCTGCATCAACAGAACTATTTTATTGTCCAAAAATATAAGGCGCATCTGAAAAACCTCATGTGTTCCGCAATCTCTGCACTTTACAATAGTACAAAATTCTATTTTTGACAATTTCGTGTGAATTTTCCCTCGCGCACGGAAGATCCGCTGTCGGCATTTATACAACATACTGTTATCTATGGCCTTGGTGCGAGTCGCGTCTTCCGTTGACGACGGAGAATTGTTAGCTTGCCGTCATACAAGTAGTTATTGTGGAAGGCCAAGCAGCTATACCGCTCATATAATAGTAGCTTTTCTTTCCAACGATTATACCGGTTTTCATCACATGAGTGTCTACAATCTTGTCATTAGTAGTACTATTGGTTTCCTAACATTCTATGGGAAATTCGTGGTCGACCTGTTCAAATTCAGTAAGCTTTCATAAATATGATACCTTTTCTCATACATTTACATATTACTATTATATATTGCTTCGCTCCTGTTCTAATTACCAACCAGGTTTCAAATTCTCACTAATTTTCTCAATTCTCCCAGTAGTCATAAGCTGATACCCCACAACCACTTTAACATCTAGATTATCCTTAAGCGCAGGCTTCTCATACCTAATCCAAAGACTACTTTGTTCCACATGTTCCCCTGTAATAAAATACGTTCGTCCTTTCGCTGATTCCGCCAATTTCCTGCTTACAGCCCGCCATTGATCAGCCCTCCAGAGCTCTGCCGCATCTTTTTTTGAAGCTATCTCCGCCGGGATGAGATTTAATAAATCAATTGATGATGTGTCCTTTGCCGTAGTAAATGCCTCCAATTCCTCGTAAACATATATTGGCGCATGATCCTCTTTTCCTATGGCTTTGACCATCGTGTATCTGAATAAAAACCGACGGGCTTTTCGTTAACTTTATCGCTGTTATTATCCATCCATTTGATGAAACCTTCAGCCTGAGTCCTAGCTCTCTTTTTCTGCTCCGGGGTTCTATTGTCCTGAGCCGCAGGCGTTCTCACCGGAGTCTGAAAAACTTCATGTGGCTCAGTCTGAGATTCACGATGAGCTGGAGGCCGAGCTCTATGAGGTGGTTGTTTAGAAGTTAGATGCTTTTCATGCTATGTCGAGAATTGGCTTACGGAGATATACTAGTCGCGATAGTACTAGTATGAGTACTTGATATTACAGCTTCATCGCCATCTGCCACGTTATCATGGTAGCCCGGATGATCAGAGCAACGCTATTGTTATTTATTAGGTAAATATAAAACACAATTCATTCATTTGTTACTCACAGCCAATGGATACGCGTAGACAGCATTAAATAGTAGAGAGAGCAAAATCCAAAGCTGAAGCCCAGTGAAAATTCGGGAAAACCAAACCGAACTCCGCTGATCCGTTTATAAGCAATTGAACGTGATCCATCCAAAACGGGCCAGATGGATACTTCCATCCGCGGATGTCGATTGCCAAGTAACCTAATCTAATCGTAGCTTTAGTTTCTGTTGTTTTTAACACCTCCCTCGACTGTCTTGGCATCTCCCTCGACTGTCTTGGCGCCTCCCTCGTCTCCTTCTCGAAATCCTCTCGTCTTGCTTACTCCAACATATCTTCTCTCCCCCATCGTCACACAAGATGGCAACGTCTAACTAATCGTACGCACTTAGCTTTGTAGGTAGAATGCACTCGTTTTTGCTATGTCGCTGGCCGAACACAGCCAAATTTCCTCTGCTTGTACTCACACTCCCTATACTGTATATCCACTGCACCCAATGCCGACTCCGGAACCTACACAACCGCCTCCATGCATCTTCCTGGCCCTACCTCACCTCGTCGGTTCTTCTCCAACGCTCTGCCCCTTCCTTCTTCTCCACCGGGCCAACTCCCAAGCGACGCTCCCCGAGAGATGAAGACAACGACAATGAGAGGGAGTTTATTACTCAGGCTGCTTATCGTCTTTTCAATGAAGACATAATCCTTTTGAATATAGAAACCCATCAACAAAGGAAAGGAGAAGCCGAATCCCCCCCACCTCCAAATCCAAACCCAAACCGGCGAAACCCAAAGCCAAATCCCCCGACAACAAAGCCTCAGACAAAACAATAGATGATGAAAAGCCCGTCGTCGTTCTCGATGCTCACAACACCATGACCACGCGAAGCTTGCGTAAGAACTCGCGCGGGTCCTTACCGGGGTCCTCCCTTTGGGTGTTCGTGGTAAGTTCTCTGTTGTTCTGGTGCTCCATGGGCTGTACTAATTTACTCTCATAGCCAGCCAGAAGTCTGAGAGGAGTTATACGTTATACTATATATTATTTATTATCTCTATGTCGGTGTACTCGCATCACATTTATTGCACTCCTTTGGTACGTTATTTACAACACTTGAACTCATTCCATTTATCTGATTGTCTTCTGAATTTGAAAGGTCATACACGCTGTTGCACTTATATTTTAATAAAACTTTCGAAATTCATCCAGTTGTCGACTCGCAAGGCTATTTAGCAGTTAAAAAGCCACGTGCGGTCTGGCTATCGAGCTTTGTTCGGGCGACTCTCTTAATATACATTCCTCACTTTCTTGGTCTTCCTTCTCTCGACATTCGCTGGAGTAGTGAGCTCCGTGATCATCTCAATTTGGCTGGCAACACGTTGGGCTTACTAAGTCCGACTGAAATCATCTTCTCTTCTATGGACGGGAGGTTCAAATTGGCCGATTCTAACCTTCTAAATTACACCATCAGCTGATGTACCTAATCTAATTGAACTCTCGTACGTCCTTAGCTTTGCAGCTTGTTCCACACTACATTATGCCCAAGGACACTGAATACCTCTGTGACTGCACTCAATTCTGCTGTGTTGGTGGCCGAACGCAGCCAAAGCTCCTCAAGAAAACTGCTTGGTACTCACATGCCCCATACCGTGTACCCACTGCACCCACTTTCACGCCCTACAACGAATGGATTGCACAACAACTACCACCGCAGGGGTCTGTGCAACCAAATGTATTGCCGCCTTCCGAGCCTGCGCAACCACCCCCGCACGTCTCCGCTCCTTCCGTTCCTCGGTCATCCGGTCCTTTGGCTGGGTCTTCGGGTGCTCAACCACCATTTGCCTCGGGGGGCGATAGTACGGTTCAGTCTCCCACAGGTTGGGAAGATCACGACGTAGATACTTTTCATGCAGATTTGAACATCCCAGAAGTATGTAAAATTTTTGTACTACTAGCGTATAATGAACAAATTTTTGATTAGCCTGGCCCCCGCACAAATGAACAACCTGCACCCTCTCGACACCACAGTCCCTCCCAGTTGCAAATGCCTCCTAGCGCCTCCGTCGCTGAGCCGGAACTTGAGAATGAACCTCAAAACGACTTCACACCACCCGAAAATCGGGCAGATGATTATTACGAGAATCATCTAACAAGTTACGATGATATAGAGGTTCTTGCGACTCTCGATGAATTGAAGATTGCGCAAGATTTTATTTCGCATATTCGAGAGGCTACTCTTGACAAAGACCACGATTTCGATGCCAAAGCAAGAGCACGGCTGAAAGACCCTATCACTGAACTTCTCAATGTAGACGACAATCCCGAACTTCGTGCTGGGATAGATCTATACCTTAAAACCACAAACGCATCTGACAAAATTTATCATGATGTTTGCAACTCTATTCGTGACTATCTTGTGAGGATTGGGGTAAACCAGGAGAGACCCATCCCCAGCCTTTTCTCTGTCAAAAAAGAAATTGGGGAAATCACTGGTATTCATCCCATGCTGAATGATATGTGCGTTAATACGTGCATGGCTTATGTTGGTCCTTTTGCTCTCAAGGAGTCTTGTACTTATTGTGGAGAGTCTCGCTATGATCCACGAATTCTCGCTGCTACCAACGGTCAAAATAAAGTACCCCAGCGACAGTATCAAACCTTCCCTCTTGGCCCTCAGCTCCAGGCACTCTGGCGTAATCCAAAGGATGCTGCTGCAATGCGCCACCGAATACGGGAAACACAGAATATCCTAAACGGTAACAGCCAAAACATTTGGGACGACATCTATTCTGGCAGTGACTATCTTGAAGCTGTCAAGAATGGGAAAATCAGATCTGACGATATGGTCCTTATGTTGTCAATAGATGGAGCTCAACTCTACCAGAGCAAGCAATCCGACTGCTGGATTTACATTTGGATTGTTCTCGATCTTGCACCTGATTTGCGCTACAAGAAGCGCTATGTTCTCATTGGATCAATTATTCCGGGCCCAAGCAAACCGAAAAATATGGATTCTTTTCTTTACCCTGGTATGCATCCCGCTTGTGCACTTTCTAAAGAAGGCATTAGTATTTGGGATTCACATCAAGATCGCATTTTTTTGTCAAAGATCTTCCTTTTACTATTAGCAGCTGATGGCCCAGGACTAACTTATTTAATTGGTCTTAATGGCCATTGTGGTTGCTTTGGCTGTCGATTGTACTGCCCAACTAAGGGCCGAAGGAAGACTGGTGCTAACCATTATTATCCCGCTTTATTAAAGCCAGACAATTATACGGTTGACGAGTGCGACCATGATGATGTGTGTGCCAAACACTTGCCAGGTGGAAATCAGGTTGAATATCTTCGGTGCTTGGAGAAGTTGCTCACATCCCGGAATCAAACACATTATCAAAATCTGCGGAGGATCACTGGAATCAGCAAACCCAGTCTTTTTAGCGGGTTTCCAGCAGATCGAATGCTTGGAATTCCATCAAGCTTTGGATCAGATCTAATGCATCTCCCATCACTAAATATCACAGATCTCATGCTGGCTCTTTGGCGAGGTACTCTTGACTGTGACCCACGAGACGATAAGGATTTATGGGATTGGGCTGTTTTGAGAGGAGATATCTGGAAGGAGCATGGAAAGCGAGTTGCAGAATTAACTTGCTATCTTCCTGGCTCCTTTGATAGGCCTCCAAGAAATCCAGCGGAGAAAATGACAAGTGGTTACAAAGCTTGGGAGTTTCTCACTTATATTTATGGGCTTGGTCCAGGACTTTTCTACAATCTTCTTCCACACCAGTACTGGATAAATTTTTGCAAACTTGTGCGAGGAATTAGAATCCTCCTTCAGCGCAGCATTTCCGAGTCGCAACTAATAGAAGCCCATCAACTCCTCATTGACTTTGTAGGTGATTTTGAGGAACTATACTACCAACGAAAAGAATCCCGCCTCCACTTCTGTCGACAAAGTATCCATTCACTCCTTCATCTTGCTCCTGAGTGCGCTCGACTTGGCCCAGGTGCTTATTATACACAGTGGTGTATGGAGAGGACTATTGGTATTCTTGGTCAAGAAATCCGGCAGCCATCAAATCCTTTTCAGAATCTGTCAGAGCGTGGTCTCCGACGTGCACGTATAAATGCACTCGAAAGTATAATCCCAGATCTTGTTAAAGATGACTCCCTGCCCCACATCTCAGAAGATTTAGGCAATGGTTATATTCTTCTAGGCTCTCGCGATGTCGATGCTTGGTCTGTTGATGGAACCTACATTCCTGCTATATTTGATTATCTTGAATCAATTCGGGTTCCCTACTCTTCAGATTGGACCCCTCGCTTCAAACGTTGGGCAAGATTACAACTTCCCAACAAGCAGATTGTTCGCACAGCATGGAAAGAAAAAGCTCGCTCTGGTCCTGTTCGTGCATCAAGGAATGTGATGGTGAATATTTTAATACTATTCTCAACTTTATCTTTTTTTCTAATCTACATTCAATACCAGTGGCTCACAAATATTAACGGAGAGAAAACTCCTGATTTTGGGGAAGTACAATTCTTCTTCCGTGCAAACTTTGGAGGCGATGAAATTAGAGGCTTTGCTCTTGTTTCGGTTTATGGGCCACCTGATCCTGACCTGCTTCGGGATTCCAGCGGTGCGCTATGGGTTTCATTATACCACGGAGATGAAGATTTGAGAGTGATTGAAATTAAAACCATTGCAACTTGCGTTGCAATGGTTCCACTGACAAAACCAATTGATGGTAGATTTTTTGTGTGCGAGAAAATGGGACTCGAAGTTGCATACTTGAGCGGCACTCAAGATAATCTTGATGAACCAGATGCTTGATTTTGTACTCATATATTACATAGTGTTTAATATATTAGTGGTTTTAAATTGGTTTTAAACAAACCATTACTTCTGCGTTCTAATTGATAAATGATATGTACATGTTTGCAGCACGGCGCTACAGAGCGGAGTTTAGAATGACTTAGTCATTCTCTTATTTTTTTCGTCGCCTTCAACCGTTGCTTCATCTCATTAAGCTTGCTCAGTGTCCTTGTTGCTCGGGATACCTAGCAATCGGCTGCAAGACTGATCTTCTGATACCTTCACCCGACACAACGACATCGTGGACATGAAGGAACCAAGTAGTCTTCAGTCAACACATACAGATAATACTGGAGAAAGCAAATCGGATTCGACCCTACTATGCCTCGCGGATTATCGATATGAAGGAGCCAACTTTGCTTCCTGGTTCAGATGGCCTTGCGGTAGCAACAAGACACACGATATCTTCAACCCCCGGAGCATTTCGACCAATCTATATTTCAAAGAGGGAATTTGTTTTATTTCCCAATTTACCAACAAAGTGAGCAAGCTTCCTGTCTGAACCAGATGACGGAGCACTAACACTTGCTACACCAGAACCTACCTGCTCAATGAACTACGTCGTACACATTAGTCTCCTTGCGGCCCTGGACACTTGTCTCCAAAGTCTGTGTTGCTCTTCCTGGTGCTACACGGAACGAGGTGTCGGGAGAGGAGGCTGAGGCCCTCGTGAAAACTGGCGCGCACATCGTCGCTGAGGGATCCAACATGGTAAGTAATTTTTATTTTTATTTATCATTTATGTAATTTTTTTTGCTCACCGAAACACTAAAGGGCTCCTCCTCCTCCTATCCATCCCAGTCCTCCCCCGCTTCAACTTGCAAGTGCCCACCGACGCCGACACTTCCACCATGCTCAGGAAGTTCGCAAGCCACTACCACCCGCCCCTCGAGCCCCTTCCTCACCTCGTCGCTCTCACTCCAGACCATTCGGCTTACACGATCCCATGGCTTGTCTCCTCCTCTACTGCGCCTACTAACATCCCATCATTTTTGTCTTTTAGATATATGCGTCTCTAAAGTGGACTACTACAATTATTGTGAGTCTATTCATGTTTTCTCTATTTCTGTGGTTAACAATTATTCATAACTCAGTACTACAAAGCTTCGGCCTCCTCTCTGGTTCCATTCCCCTGCTGTCTCTCCTACGCGGAAGTGTCTGGGGATGTTGGGTTATCGACTTGAATCGCTTGTGTGACCCGCCTTATGAGTTTCTTTCTCGGTATATTAGTTGAAGGTTCCGACTTTTCCTGTAGTAGGATATCAATAAATAATTAACACGGTAGCAAATGAAACATACTATTGTGGGACTACAGATGTTTTCTTTTCCTGCTGCTGAAGGTACGCGATAAACTAAAGTACGGCCATTGCGCGTAACAGTTTTGAGAATAGGTAGGTAGGCGATGCTCGCAAACTACAAGCATTAAGTATAAGTAAATTGAGGAAATTGTTACATACCACGCTGTCAGTGCTCTCTTTGTCTTTTGAACTCTCTACAATAATAACACTATTACTTTTATTAAATTGTTGCTGCATTCTAGTTGCTTTGGTGCAAGATGAACAGGTTGTCACGTTGTGACATGTTGATATTTGGGCGCGTTATGATAACACTCTGACTTGCCTCCCACCACCATGTCCTTCGACTCACAATCGTCCCTCTCCTCTCTCGACAACTCCGAACTCACCCTGGTGTCGCATTCTGGGGCCCGATACCGCCTGCCCTCACAGAACTCACCCCCCTCACCCTTGGCACCTCGACCACATTCTAGGGGCAAACACCAGCAATTGCGGAATGCACCTCAATCGCCACCCCACTCATTTCATGGCTCCTCCAAGCATGTAAGTTAGGCTCTAGCATTCTATTACCTGATTGACAAAATGTTCTCATTCTATAGGCAACTTCATCGCGTTCAAAGCAGGTAAGTTGTTGGGGGCATTTAAAATACTGAATATATGCGTTAATTTTTAGGATATTTTGCGGCCTGACCGTAAGGAACATGTTAGACGTGGGCATTTCGAGATATACGAGAAGAAGTACCAAGAGCTCTACGCGGACTACTCGGAGCTGAGGTAAGCCTTTAGCATTTAACACATTTGTCTCGCGCTGAAATCAAGAAGGGCCGCATATAAGGCTCTCTCGAAAGCCCACGATGCTCTCACGCAGGCAGTTGGCGACCACCTTTCCTCAGGAGGGTCAGTAGCACCCGTGAACATTCCAACCCCGAGTACATCAGCAACATCAGCAATCCCGGACAGATATCGTGGCTTGAACCGTCAAAACGCAACAACCCGCTTTCCGGAAATAAAATTCTGGACAGCCAAGGACTTTGCGGAATGGGATGCTGAAAATGGTAACAAAGCTCAGGCTGATGTTTTAGAGATCAATGGCAAGAAACCGTTGCGAGGCAACGCTCGTGCGAAGGAGGGCGAAAATGTGATGTACACGTTTGTTGAAGAGGACGATGGTACGGTCATCGATGGGATTACTGCGACAGCGATACGTCGACTGATGCAAACTATCTACAACGGAATGAGCAACCGCCTCCCCAAGAAATGGCGTCAGACCGGGAAAATGGACCGCGACTACATCTTCTCCCAGCTCTATCAAGCTTACCCTTACCTCCTACTCTGCCATGACGATTGGAAGGCAGAGAAGATCGCCTCATTCACACTCTCCACGTTCCACGCTGTTCGCCAAAAACAGCAGAATCGGCTAGCCATCAAGTCTGAGACCGAGAACATTCCCATTAGGGAAACGAAGCCATCGACCATGAAACGGACAGCAAGCGCGAAATCCGAAGACACGGCTACCAACAAACGGGCACGCCAGGACGCTGTTGCGCCCCCCTCTTCTTCAATCACCTCGGCACCCATTGCTTCCAGTCACCAGAACACCACAAGTACCAGCCCCGTTGTGACTGAAAACCCCGTATCACCGCAACAACCGCCTCAAGTAGCTCAAGCTGATAAGTAAGTCACTTTTTTATTGTTATTATACCTTCTACATTCATGCAGGATGATGCCGATAATCCACCACGTCGAAGCTGAGGCAGAGCCCGCAGCCGCTGCAGATGAAGCCCCTGCAATTACATCGGCAGTGCCTCCTACAGTGGCACCTCGAAGCAACCCGATGTGAGTAATATTTTAGTTTCGAATACATCTAACAGTTTCCCGCTTACCCAGAACGCATCATTTTGGAGCGCCATCGGCTCCAAATAAGCATGTTCAAATTCCCGCAGCTTTGCCAGCTCCAAGTACGACTGTTTCCCGCCATCTTATTTTATCTAAACTGCTTTCTTTGCTTTTCCTAGGTATAGCAAGCTCGTCTCTCGCGCCTGTGGTCCCCGGGAAACTGAAGAAGCCGACAAAAAGCTACGCTTCAAAGTCCTCTTTTTATTTACTTAATATTAATACATCTTCTTTTACTAATTTTGTTTCAGAAATATATGTTACAAGGCTTACCTTGAAACTCATGATCCACTAACCCCCGCCGACTTTGAAGCGTATTGGAAAAGTTTACCAAAAGAGGAAGTTACTCGCTGGAGCAACGAAAGCGCCAAACTCAAAAAATTACCACAGTCAACCTAGATTCTTCCGGTACGTTATTCAATGGCACTGTGGCTTCGCTCATTCTCTGCCTAGACGGCTTCTCAAGTGTCTGCTACGCTTTATATTCAAAGTTTTGCAAAATCAGCTTCTATGCTCGCGTTGTTTCATTTCTAACTCACTCCCGCTGTTTCAATAACGCTATCATTTACCTCATCAACTCCCTCATCAGCTCCTTCTTGAACCTCGCGTCTAATGTACGTAACTTCTGGCTTCTCATTGACTAGCTAAATAGTCATTGACTTCTTACATTTTGCAGTAATATGTATCATATGATGCTTTCCGGGTTGACGCGGTCACGCTGACCACCCGCTTGCCCCCCTCCCCCTCTTCCTCATCTTTGCTAACGTTACGCTAATCATGTCTTCGTCTTTTCCCTGCCAGCGCGTCTCAGTGCCAGCATCCACCGCATACCGCGGTCCCAACCTTTATCCTACTGCCCTCTCCCGCCTCACCATGCAGCTCTTCAACTTCGCTCTCGTAGCCCATGGCATCGCAGCGGCCATCTTGCAGTACCCCGGGATCGATCCAAAGACGGCGCACTTTCAGGCGGCAGCGGGCGCACCATGCGGAGACAACCTTTTTATGTGATTTGGTCTGGTTCGGTGACATGGTTGGATATGGATCGATAAGGTTTTAATTGTTTTTTTACAATTTTTATGTATTAGTTTAGTATGGTTCGAAATGGTTCGAAATAATTTTCATCGGTGATTTGATATGGATTGCTTCTGGATCGATTACATTTTAGCTACGAGTTAGGCTGGGTTCGATCTGATTTTGCAATTGCCTAACCAGATCTAAAGGATTCCGGCAAATCTAATCTATTTTGTTTGGCTTGATGTGCTTTTGTTTGGTTGGCCCTTGTTTTCACTGGGGCTGAAGAGCAGTCATGATGGATAGATGTTAGTGACTCGAAATGTTTTTATAGTGCTAGCGATCGACTTGGACTTGCGATAAGGAATTTGTGGGCGTTCTCGTCAAGCTTCAGTTGCTGAGCTCTACCGGTGCGTGGCTTCGAGGTGACTGCAGTACGTACGCCTCGGCGCTTCCTACCAGCTATCAGGAGGTGCAGCTTCGGTACACACGTGACTAATATAGCACAGCAATATCCGGTTAATAACGACGTCGCAACTTGAATAGCACTGTTATTTTTATTACATTGTTGCATTTCAGTTGCTTTAGTGCAGGATGAGCAAGTTGTCACAGCGTGACATGTTGATATTTGGGCGCGTTATCGTAACACTCGAACTTGCCTCCCACCACCCTGTTGTTCGACTCCTAATCGTCCCGCTCCTCTCTTGACAACTCCGGGTATGAAAAATTTTCATCAGTGATTTCATATGGATTGATTCCGGATCGATTACATTTTAACTATGAGTTAGGCTGGCAGTGGGTTAGATCTGGTTTTGCAATTGCCTAACCAGATATAGGATTCCGGCAAATCTAATCTCTTTTATTTGGCTCGATGTGCTTTTGTTTGGTTGACCCTTGTTTTCACTGGGACTCAGCATTCATTTTGCTGTCTCCTTGACTCGCATGTGTACTGCTTTTCTAACAGTTAGGTCACAACACCGTGTCGCCCATGCAAGCTTGTTACAGTTATCAATGTCTGTGGAGAGTAAAATCGGTAGCGAGGGGCGGACGTTGTTCGAGTTTGACAAGATGATGATAGGATTTGGCGGCTAACTCGCTAACTCTTTACCGACATGTAAGCATTTTTGCCGTCGGCACACCATACGCGCGTATGGCATATTTATTAGCGTTCGCGACGTATATAAGCTTTACATTTTATAAAGAGATATAGCTAAAGAATGGTTTTCCACGTTTTTCTCAAACTCTAGCAGAAGCAGTAAGGAATACTCACTCAAAGACACGCTACACAGCCGTAGCGCTTGCGGCATTGAAATCTATTTTAAGCTTTCTTTATAATTAGTGTTTCGTTTTGATCTACAAGGCAATGTTTAAGCGCTTAGTTAAAAACTTTTGATTTCGAAAGCAGTGATTTTGATTGCGTTTCGATATCTTCAAAATAATATTATTATTTAGAGGGTTATATTCTATGTCCATTTCAATTTTACTTTCCTAAATTTCTATATAAAAGCACTGGGAATAATAAAGAATAGAGTATCTCCATCAAGCGCGCTTGAATGGAGCAACGAAGAATGCTTTAAAGAGAAGCAGTTAGGCGCCAAAAGGCAACGGAAGTTACATAATTAGAAAAGCCGCTAACGCTTTGCACCGGTCACTGACGGCATGTTACAACTTATTTCGTACATTCTATTTACAACTCTTACATGATTAAGCTGATACACGATATTAATAGTTTTCGTTGATCACACAAAATATATAAGTCACACGACATCGTTCTACTACCCATAATTTCAAAAACAATTCATAGACGTCTCCTCCATAGATTATCGTCAATGTCAAAATATTTTCGTAATGGACCCGAATACGAAGCTAGGCAAGCTCACCTCCTTTACTCTCCAAATCGTTTATTGACAATGCGTATTACTTTCAGACTGAAAACACCATTCAAGCCTCCCACAATAACCATCCAGCAGGTCCGAGATGCAGTTCCAAGCCATTTATTCAAACGTACGCCTCTCGTATTTCTTCACTTTCATTGTATTGACTTGCTTTCAGGCGATCCTTACAAGGCGTCCTACTACATATTCAGAGATATAGCAATGGCAGCCACGTTATTCAAGTTTGCATCATGCATATCCCCATGGGTCGAAAATTACCTAGGAAACTACATCATCTCTGCTTTCGGAAGGAGTATAATAAAGACGGCTTTATGGCTTTCTTACTATTGGTTCCAGAGCCTTGTATTCGCTGGAATACTCTGTCTTGGTGAGCACATACATATGTTCTTAGCCATTTCCTTTGTGACTAACTTTAACATGTACAGGGCATGATGCTGGTCATGGTGCGCTTTTCGATAGCCAAAAGGTCAACGATGCTGTTGGTTTTGTTCTCCACACCGTACGTCACACTTTGATCCATCTATCGACCCTTACTTATAATAATTTAAAAGTTCCTTTTAATTCCTTACTTCGCCTGGAGAGCGACCCATCATGCCCACCATGTACGTTTATCATTCCATCCTTTCATACCTCTACTTATTTCCACCTTCTTCAGAGAGGAACATCCTCAATGGAGCGTGACGAAAGCTTCGTACCATATACACGCGAGAGCTACGGACTCCCGGAAGAATCAAAGGCGAAGAAAACAGACTATGCTGACATATTAGAAGAAACACCCATTTACACCGTATACCGAATGCTTGTCATGCAGCTTGTGTAAGTTGTATTCTCTTTATCTGCATATAAAACTAACCTAATAAAACCATAGCGGCTGGGGAGCTTACCTCACAAGTAACGCCATGGGTAACCCATCATATCCAAAAGGAACCAACCACTTCGACCCCAACTCGTCACTATTCAAACCCCATCATCGTAATGCTATTATAATTTCCAACATCGCGCTGGCTGGGATGGTTACCGTCCTCACCTATATCGGTCCCAAAACTGCACTAAGGTACTACGTCGTGCCATACTTTGTGGGTGTTATCCTTTATTCATTAGTACCCTCTTACTAATACATCAACCCCACAGCTTGCAAACCATTGGTTCGGTAAGCCCAGTCATCGTTTCCAACACTTACCAAACATTTCCAACCTTCCCCCCTCCAGTAATGTTCACATTCCTCCACCATTCCGATCCCACTCTCCCGCACTATCGAAACGGAGAATGGACCTACATACGCGGAGCCATCGCTACCGTCGACAGACCACTTTTAGGGTGGATGGGAAGGTTTTTCCTTCACAACATCAGTCATGACCACGTTGCACATCGTGAGCATATCAATTCTCCACCTCAGTACATTTTACTCAACATACTCGTTTTCCAGATTTATTCTTCAAATCTCCATTTTGTGCGTATCTTGGATATTCCACAGCAAAACCTCATATCTGACTCTGATTTCAGATAACGGGCCAGAAATCACGAAAGCTATAAAGACTGTTCTAAAAGAGGATTACAACTACGACTCAACAGTAAGTCAGCATAAAACGGATCACAGCATCTATTAACTTTATCCGTAGCCATCATTCTACGCCCTCTATCGCGCGTTCACCCAATGCGTGTTTGTGGAAGAAAAAGGGGACATAGTTTTCTACAAAAATAAGCAAGGGGTTTCTGCTAGACAACTCGCAGGCACGAGCGAAATCGAATCAGACAAGGACGAATAGATGTCCATTCAAAATTAATAGAGCAACGCTCGTTATTATTATGTATAGCTGCATTCTAATTATTTAGATTTACAGTAGACAGTAGACAGTAGATATTTATTAGTATTTATATCTTAAGTTAACATTATGCCCCATATTAAAAAAGTATAAGAGCCTGTTAACGATCTATAAGAATGGTAAAAACTTCCACCAGTAACTCGCAGCGGTGTGATAAAAATAGTAGATGACGTCACCACATTTATAATCTCAAAGTCGGCAAAGCATACTCGAGTATAATAAGGCGAATTCTTTTCCCAATATGGCACTGAAACAACGTGTTGGAGAGGATAAATGGTAGTTCCAGTGCTATCGAGATCGGAAAATAAGAGTGGGTCAGTAGGAGGATGACAGATCATTGATTCGATCAACCTCCTCGAGTCGTTGGGGGAAGTTTTGGCCTGATCGATAAGATTTATTGGTCCTGCGCTCACTGGATGGGACAGAGGAGATGCATGTGTCGTCTAGCCTTAAACCTGGCCTGTTCTAATTGCTGGGATGTTGTTCCGCAGCCACATCAAAACCAATTAACCAGCTGTTGTGATCGATCCTGCCCGTATGATGACCGAGTCAAACAAGCCTTTTAAGCACAAGAAGTTCATTCCCAGCAGTTGATTAGCTTTACAAATCGACGGTCACGAGGAACAATTGGTAAATAGCTCAAGCCAATCCGGCTAATGGCAGAAGCGATTCTTGCATCCCATGACTGATTCATTTCACACCCCACCTAAAGGTGTATATAAACCCCCCCTTCTCCTAATTCCCACCCGAACCCTTACAAGACTACTCCCATCATGCCAGAGACCTTCACACACGAATGGAACACCCCTGCTTTCAAGGGCAAGACATCTTTCAGCACCGGGCTGTTCATCAACGGCAAGTTCGTTGATGGATCGAGCCAGTCGACGATTGAGTGAGTCGATACCCCTGAAGCGTCTATTTGCACAATCTAATCTTATCTCACCATCGCCATCTAGTGTCGTCAACCCCAGTACGTCCTTCTTCCCACGGTTTATTTTCATTCCGTCTCATCATCATCACAGCCAATGGAAAACTCATCACCAAAATCTCCGAGGGCACAGAGAAGGACGTGGACATCGCCGTTGAAGCTGCTCAAAAGGCCTTCGAGACCACATGGGGCCTCAATGCCGCAGGCTCTCTGCGCTCAGAGCTCCTATGGAAATTGGCGAAGCTGATGGAGGAGAACCAGACTGAGCTTGCAGCATTGGAGGCTCTGGACAATGGTTAGCATATTATGATTAACCAGAGCATTATCTCATATTTACTCAGGCAAGACATTTGGCTGGGCTAAGAACGTCGACGTCTCATTCGCCACTCAAACCGTAAAATACTACGCAGGATGGGCCGACAAAATTACCGGCCAGACCATCGAAACAGACGAGAAAAAGCTCATCTACACCCGCCACGAGCCCATAGGCGTCGTAGGCCAAATCATCCCCTGTACGTCCAACCCTCCTTCCTCTCCTCTCCCTCTCTCATCCCAAAACCCACAGGGAACTTCCCCCTCCTAATGTTCGCCTGGAAAATCGCCCCAGCCCTCGCGACAGGAAACTGCATAGTCCTCAAACCCTCCGAATTCACCCCCCTCACCGCCATCCGCATGTGCGGCCTCATCCACGATGCCGGGTTCCCCCCCGGCGTCGTCAACATCGTCACGGGGTACGGCCCCACGGTCGGAAACGCCATCTCGTCTCATATGAAAATCGAAAAAGTTGCGTTTACGGGAAGCACGCTTGTGGGGAGGAAGATCATGGAGGCGGCTGCTAAGAGTAATTTGAAAGTTGTGACGCTTGAACTTGGAGGGAAGAGTCCGAATATTATCTTCAATGATGCAGATTTGGATCAGGCTGTGAACTGGGCTGCCCATGGGATCTTGTGAGTCATTTTACATCTTTTTGGTGCATTTAATGCTAACGCTCGACTTGCAGCTGGAACCACGGACAAGCATGCTGCGCCGGCTCCCGCATCTTCGTCCAATCAGGAATCTACGATGAATTCCTCAAGCGTTTCACAGAACGAACACGCAAAATCCGCGTCGGCGACCCATTCTCCGGAGATGTAGACCAAGGACCCCAAGTCTCCCAACAACAATATGATGTACGTCCCCATCCCCATCCCAATGCCCTCCCCACTCATCCATTCACCAGCGTATCATGGAGTACATCGAATCCGGAAAAAAAGAAGGCGCCACCGTCCACGCGGGAGGCGACCGTTTCGGAACAGAAGGATACTTCATCAACCCTACCATCTTCACCGATACCAAACCAGATATGAAGATCGTCAAAGAGGAGATCTTCGGTCCAGTCGGCGTAGTAATTAAATTCGAAGATGAAGATGGTGCGTTTTCTTTATTTCCCCTTTACCTTCAGCTGATGTTTTTTTTTCCAGATGTCATTCGTCAAGCCAACGACACTGTATATGGTTTAGCAGCAGCTGTATTCAGTCAAAACATCAACCGCGCTCTTCAAACCGCTCATCGTCTCCAAGCCGGCACTGCATGGGTTAACTGCGTTAACCAGCTTCATACTAATGTTCCTTTCGGAGGATTCAAGCAGAGTGGTATTGGTAGGGAGTTGGGTGAATATGCTCTAACAAAGTGAGTTATGATATTATCTCGCGCCCAGTCCTTTTCTAACGACGCCTTTACTAGCTACACAAACGTGAAGGCTGTCCATGTTAATTTCGGACACAAAATGTAAACGTTGAATCGAAGGAGTGTATGTTAAAATATCACAGAAATTTGATCTTTCTTGTAACATTTACCGTCAAATTTAAATTGTATTAACAATTCTCATCGCATGGTCTTCAGCTCCGGCGTATAAGTTGCAGCATCTAGGAATAGTCGAGATATAATACTGTCCAAAACATATATTTATTCGGGAAGCTTGATCACTCACTCAACGTTTGTAACCCAATACTGTGGTTTGCGGAATGTCTCACGGAGTTCATATAAGAATAGTCATTGGAAAGTACATTGAATGTGATTAACAACCTGCTTGGCTGTTTCACCCGCCCACCAAAACAACTCGCTATAAGATCTACCACTCGCGATGAGCAACAATCCCGAGCAACTTGATGAACCTCAGATAACAAGTGACGAGTCCGAAAACAGCAAAATCTCCTTGTTAGTTATGATAATGCCTGGGATTGTAGAAATTGCCCCCCGCCTTTCGATACCACCCCAACGAGATCCTACGGCATTTCAGCGGCCCAGTCAGACCTCTGTTATTGGGGCCATCTCAGGTCGGCTCCGTGGACTATTGCCTATCCCCAATCGATCAAGCGAAGGCAGAACAGCTCCTGCTGCGGCCCAGGAACAGTCGTGTAACGAAAATGCTGATAATAAACTGGGAGATGGTTGGTGACATACCTTGATGATGATTCCGAGACAACTTTCACCTTCCCTGAAGCTGTTTCAGAAGTGTCTGCCTCTGCAGATGAAGGAAATTCAGACAACTTGTCATCGGTGAGGAAACGTGTGTTTCATGGTGCTTCCATTGTGATCTAAGTTGCTCATGCGTTCCTCAGCGTCTCAACCACCAGTCAAGCCAAGTAAGGTTGTAAAAATCACTATATCATCCACCACCTCGATCGGCCAACTGCAAGAGCGAATCACATCAATAATCTTCCGCAACAAGTCAAGAATTGGTACCAGTGTTGCCACTTACAACGGCACGCCTCTGGATAATTTTGACCAAAACGCCAACCTCAAATCATGCGACATACCCGATGGAGCAACAATAATGGCACAGGAATCTGTAAAGGTCCGGAAACCAGTCATCTACCTTCTGCCACCAAAAACTTTGGAAGCATCAGTGACAGTCTCTCTCGGCCCCGGATGGTCCTTTTCTGCTATTTATCCACAGACGGATGTTAAATTAACGCAAGATGAAAATAAAAACAGATGGGAACAAGTTAATTGGAAGGTAGAAGCCAATCCGTCTGGTGAGCTAGTTGAAGTCGGCACTGGTTGCGAAGTTTCGTATTTATTTTGGGAAGCAGAGTGCGTAATAACTTTGATATGCGATTTGCCATATTAAATTTTATTTTCTTTCATTCTGTAATTGAAGGGTATTCAAAGTGAATCCTGAATCTCCCCCTCAATCTCAGAAACCATCGGTAGAGCTCCAATCCAAGGATATGATGGAGAAATTCCACCCCGCCAATGCTAATCTCAATGATGGGGACTCTGTTCTTTTGCCCGTCCGCGAGGTAACCTCGTACCTGAATAAGGCGCTCAAATTACTCGGTCTTCATACTGCTGCGAGAACCTCATTTATAACGTATGTATTATGATCTTTCACTGTCGTAATGTAACATAACTTCATTTCTCTCACAGGTATTGGCTACCTGACATTCTGAAGCATAAATTCGTTGCCCTGAGATTTCTTCCACAGCAAGTGTATTCAGCTGCTGCCCGGATGGAAATCTCGCCCACACCAGATGCCATTACGCGGGTATTCATGATATTTAAAGGCGTTGAATCGAACGATGTGGTCAATTGGCCTCAATCAACTGCAAAGGCGTCCCTGGACCCTAAAATATGGCAGGACATCGTCGGTGTTAATTTGGATAAAGCACGAAATGCGGAATTGTTTCGAGTCTTAGAGTGGGGAGGGATGGAAATGGAGCGTTGAACATTAAAAAGAATCCTTCCACGGTCCCCTTGAATTATTATGCAAAGATCGGTCCCGAGTGCGTGCTAAAGTCACCTAGCAGGTATTTTAGTCTGTCAATTCTTCAGATATATGTACATTCCTGAACTTATATAATATTGACACGCTCCAGGCTGAGGCGCACCGCTTTTAAATGTGTTTTCCCTTGCTTATGCGGACTTTAAGCTGCTACCGGCGGATGCATTCACCGAACGGCGTTCGAAGTGTCAAAACACACATGGTGAAGATTGTCCAATGTGATTGACATATCCTTGAGGAATGTACAATACGCTTTTTTGAAGTTGACGTCGGACTCGGACCATGTTAAAGCCATCAATCATCGAGCAGCTTCGAAAGCCGTTTACCCACGGAGTGTGAATCCCGGACCGCTTGTCCCGAAGAGCATGCCGCGATCGTTCGTTAATCACGACACCATCAAGCCTTCCCAATTGTTATCTTTCTCTTTCATTCACACTTCTATGGATCGTATATACTGCTCTGATGAAAGCCCTTCATCAGCGTATGAAATGTTGAAACACTGGTTATTATATTCTTAACTCCTATCTACTACTAGTTGCCAAACTTTACATGACGTGACGTGGAGAGTTCTTTTTGTCGTCGTGATTTCATCCGGCATGCAGCAGAATAGAAGCTCTAGACCTCGAGCTTTTGACTGTTCGGTATGTCCTACTTTCGACACTCGAAGGCTCGATTCCATTGGCGAGAAAGTTCAGAGGTACGTATGATGACACTTTCGTGATCACTGATCCGCGCCTGCTACTCAACGTCAACGTGTAACGAAAACTTGGCGTGTTTTGTCCTTCAAAGTGACGCGATGGCTGATCCAAATTATAAAAAAGTCGTACAGACGCCGTTTTGCGCAATGCTGGCAAGGCTGCAATAACTTTCACATGGTCGCACATTACACCTTTGTCGTCCTTCATCGGGAAAATGCCATAAGCGCCGGAAATAAACCGACCCAGTGATGCTCTCAAGCTCGTCGTCGATGATAAAGCTGCCCTAGAACTATTCATGTGTCCATTTTTACCCATCACTGCCAGCGCGTACCTACCTGCCAGTTCAAGATTCTGTTAAAGTCCAGGTACATTTGTTCATTTGAATTCCCCTGGTCTGCACTGTTTGACTTGACTTCAGGGCAACTACGTATTCCACGGTGACTCGGTCTGTTCTTGGGGCCGATCTAGCTCTCGAAGCGTATAAAAGGTTGAGTTTTTCTGAGTTGAGACGCCAGAGGATATAGCTTCATTGATCATTATCTAAAGCCGTCTTCCAAAATGTTCTCTCCCGGCCGACTCGTTACTCTTCTTTCCCTCGCCATCTTGGCTTCAAGTCAGTTGTTTTGTTTTCGCTTGTTCAAGAGTAAACGTCTAATAGTGTCGACTTTCTGCTAGGTTCCGTGCTTCCGAGGGACACCCCAGCAACTACGCTATCGAAGGGAGGCCAAGTCGCTGCCGAAGTAAACTTCGACGGGACACTAACCGACTCAGCAACCATCGTTGCTACCGCCAACAACGTCGATCAGAAATCCAGCGTCAATCCTGATACTCCCCCCGACCAAGCCGTCCCACCCACTCAAGTTACCGCACAAGACGGCGAGCTTACAGACGCGGGAACTTCATCCACGCGTCGCAGTCTTCCTTTGTTTGACGCCCGCAGCAATGCCCCATTTGCTAAACGCGACATTGACGGACGATCTTATGAACAAGTCTTCGCTGGGACAGGCACCGGTCCCAATGATCGTGATGCTTCTATCGAAGGCACGGCATATCTGACTTACACGCTCATCGATAACTCTACGTACAACGTCGATGCTTGCCTTGATTTCTGCTCTAGCGTCAAAGGCTGTGGTACGTTGTTTTCTTAATATACATAGTTCTCGTTACATGTTAATTTATCATTTTCCCAGTCTTCGCCAATCTTTACTACGAATTCAACAACTTCGGTCTCGACTTTGCTACTTTCGGGATTGCTTCTAACTTGAAATGTGCCGTTTATGGAGACACCCATACCGCCGCCGAGAAGCTGAACTTTGGTCAACAACAGTCATACCCCGCTCCCGCCCCACTTATCTATATCCAACAAAGCACTGGTTTTTCGTCCAAGGAGCTCGTTGACCCGGATACTCCTTCAGGATACGATCTTGTATTTGGCCCTACTAACGGCG
>JASFDC010000048.1:0-24707 GCA_036937075.1 Mycocalia duriaeana | reverse complement strand
AGTGTATCGTTTGCACGATGATGAAAAATAATGCAAAGAATAACGTACATAGGCGCGTTTTGTAACATATCAGGAACAATGAAGAAGCGGACCATGCTTCCACGGATGTAAACCTGGTCTAGCTGAGAAACGCGTCCATCCCGACCAGTAACAGTAATGTCTTTGAGGGAGATATTCAAGTTGTCCTCGGCTACAAAGAGAGGGAAATGAGACATGGGGTCAGATATGTTTTTACGGTGCAAATAAGAGTATGCTACACACCTTCAGCGAGTTTTCCACGATACAGTTGACCTGTTTTAAGCTCTACTGTAATGATATGTCCCAGAGATTCGTGTAGTAGCTTTATGGGAACTCCGAGGCCTGCAGTCGTCATTGTCGTTGAAGGTGAGTGTTGCAGGAACGATGAGTTGAGATTTGTGACAAAGGGTGGAGGCAAACAGCGGCAAATATACCAGTCTACCAATGCGACAGGCTTCCAGTCTTACAGCATCTTTCTCTGCTTTCTTAACAGCTTTACTTGTTTATTCTACACAGAGGTATATAAAATTTTATCAAATATATGTGCATATTTTTGGTGCTACGACAATTGCTACGTTCCGCCCACTCCCCGTCGCCTGGTCAAACAAATTCACCAGTCGCGCCTCCATCCTTGGCGCGTTTTCTGAATCCAGCTTCTCGATAACCCAGGCCAGGCGGTCTAATAGAATCAAACTCTCTATAACCGGGCCAAGCATACATCGTAGAGCGTGTAAAAGTTCCAGCCGCTGCTCGAGTATCTCATCCGGTCTACGTTGCGCATCCTCACCTCCGACCAAGTCCGCTCCCATTCTCTGTCCGGCAATATGTAGAAACCCTTGCCAATCAGCATATGCACCATCGCGTAGGCGGCCAAGGCGTCGTAGCACAGGAGTTGTCCCTGTACCTTCTGCCAGACCTTCTGGAGGTGAAGCGACGCGACGACGCGACGACCTTGACGGGGGTTGTGGCTTTTCGTTTCGATCCTCTTCCCCTTCTGGCAACGAACCAAATCGATGAAGCAACTCACGGTTCAAGAGCGCACGCCAGGAGACTTTGCGCATCGCAAGCGCGACAGTTTGCAGAGGTTTTAAGGTTGTTTTGTCAAGCCAGTGGGAGGGTATTTGGGCTGCTAGATGGAATGCGGATACGGGAAGGTTGAGTATAGAATGTGGTAGCAGCTTTTGTGTCTTTTGTGACAGCGGAAAATCTTGAAGGAGGTGAGTTGACATGCAGATAGATTATATGAGTGCTTACCTGTTGTGTTCATCAGATTATAGCAGCATCCGACGGCCACTACACCGAGTGGAGACCATACGCGTCTTTTGGAATTCCGAGAGGATGTAAATGCCCGCAGAATATCAGGTGTTAACGAACCGCATGCGTGCAGCGCGACTAAGAACACAGGGACGGGACTCTCATCTTCTAAAGGCCGGGCTTCTTTCACCCAGTCGCTGATGACCTCAATGAGCGTACTGGGTGAAATGAGGATGGTGCGATGGGTAATAGGAGTGACGTTCGCATCTTTGAGGGTACGCTCCTCCCAGCGCTGGGCACCAACTGTCTGACCCTCATCCGCGTCGAGTGCAAGAATATGTGTTGCTGGGAGATGGAAGTTGAGAGTGCGCGTGAGATATCCCTATGAAATCGCTATCAGACTTAGGTATTGAATTGCGCGACGCGGTACACAACACGGACCTGACCTGCTCCGACGTCGACTATCCACACGTCGGCGGGATCAAGACCGTTTTTTCGGATAAGATCGAGTATATATGCTGCCATGCGAGAGACCTCATGTGCTTTTTTGGGCGACAGACCCTTGTTACTTGGGACCAAGAGATGAGTAACTAAACGGCGATGAGACCAGTGACCAGGAGACGGATGGAGACGGAATGCACACTGATATTGATGGGATCGCGGCCCAGCTGGCAGTTTCGGATACCGTCAATAAAATCACGTAGACTGGGAGGCGCGTCAACGTTTTTTTTTTCGCATTTCGCGTCGCTTTCTAAGTCGAGCTGATGATCAGAGTCAGCAAATAGACGGACAGCTGTGATCCAGGCGTCGCAAGCTCCAGCAGCCCAGTCCCACCACGGTTGCCACGCAGACGGTGGCCGGAAACCCTTGTCCGTGACAATGTCGTTTGGATGGATTCTAAGCAGAGATTGTGCGAGCTCACTGTTGAGGATAGCGACGAGGCTCGAGTCGTCCATTGTTTCAACTAAGAAAACAACGAAAGTTGCCTAAGTGGCCGAACAGAACTCGGCATTAACGGCAGGCGGCCCGGAAGAGGCTCGCTTATGATGTCGCACCGCCACCGGGGAGCGCGGAGCACTTCTTCTCGGGCAGCTCGGTGTATGCATCTTATCCACTTTTAACTTTACACCTCTCCTTCGCTCTCTCATGCTGTCCCAGCTGACATGCTCTTCCTCCTCGCCATCGTCCTGTCCCTTTTCCTCCTCGCCACCTCAAAGTTCATTCTCCTTCTCGTCCGTCAGCGGTTCTCTCCCTTAAGACACCTCAATGGCCCTCCTTCTACTTCGTTCTTTATGGGAAACCTCGGAGACATGCATGATCAGGAAAATACAAATTTAATAGCTCGCTGGGAGGCGCTTTACGGTCCCACCTTTGTCTACCGCGGCTTCATTGGCGGATGCAGGCTCATGACCACAGACCCAGTCGCAGTGGCCCACATCCTTGGCAATGCCTATGACTATCCCAAGCCAGACTTCATTAGGACAAGTCTGGCCTCAATGGTTGCGGGAAATGAAGGCCTCCTTACCGCAGAGGGTGACGTACATAAAAGACAGGTACGTTGTTTTTAATAGTATTCTCCTTCCGCGTTAATTTATTCGCCTTTCTTAGCGGAAAATCTTGGTCAGTTCATAGTTCATTGCTATCATCATCTTCACTACCTGTCTTGTTGTGTGCAACCGCCATATTTAAATGTTCACTTCATCCCATCGCCCTTTCCATTCATCCACCTTCCCGACGCAAATCTTTTTGTCCGGCTGCTATTCTCGGATGTGCCGTAACCACTAACAGCACATTCATTCCAGGCTTCTGCGTTCACAGTTTCGCACATAAAATCTCTCACTCCCATATTCTGGGAAAAAGCTACTCAGCTCCGCAATATATGGCTTGACGAGGTGGATGCAGGCTCATCAGAAGATGGGAGGACGCAGAATGTTACTCGCGTAGATGCGTTAGTATGGCTTGGACGCGCAACTCTCGATGTTATTGGACTCGCTGGTGCGTTTAGAATTTAATTGTATCCCTTTTCAGGTCCATAACATCCTTGCAAGGATTCGGCTACGCGTTCAACTCGCTCACGGATGACACAAACGAGCTCGCACGCGCTTTTGGCGTCATTTTTTCAACTGCGCGAAAATTTCGTATGATAACTATTCTTCAAGTTTGGTTCCCATTCCTTAGGAGATTTGTGAGTTATTCGTCAATAAATTGTATTCCTACTGTGCAAGGATACATCAATACGAGCTGTTAGGCGGACTCGCTTCGCCTGTCATTTCGGCTTGGCGCTACAGCAACCCGCCGGACGCGCTGATCGAGCGCTCTATTTTGGTCTCGATCACTTTCCCCACTTTAAACATACAATTACTTCTTTGACATTTACTTCCGCTTTCCCTGTGTTTCAACATGATCATGTCCTTGCCGACGGGGTGCCAAATGTCAATATTCTGCTATAAAAACCCCTTGGCATAGTAAAAATCTTCTTCGTTATGCCCCATGCCTCTCGCTGCTTGGTTTCATGTCGTCTTTTCATTTGCTGAAGTTCTTTCTTCTCTTTTATAGAGACGGAATAACGCTACCATGATTCAAGCCAAATCTACTATGGACCGGATAGGGCGTATACTAATCGACGAGAAAAAGCAAACTATAGAAAATGAGTCTGGCCGCTGGAACGGTGAAAAGGAAAAGCGCGACATTAACATGGACACGACTGGCTTGGGAAGGGACTTGTTGAGCGTTTTGAGTATGTGAATATCTTCTTCTATTTGAGTTGCATTAATCTTTGCCCCCCAAGTCCGATCAAACATGTCCTCCTCTCCGGCACAACGCATGTCAGAGAACGAAGTACTTTGCCAAATTTCCACATTTCTCGCTGCTGGTCATGAGACGACGGCATCGGCGCTGACCTGGTGTCTTTACGCGCTGGCACGAGATCCAAAGGTCCAAACCAAACTGAGGAATGCGATGAGGGAAATCGGGCATGGCGGCAGTTCCGGCGGACATCCGCATTCTGATTGGCCTGGCTCTGATCCCGAACAAGCTCGTCATTCACAGCAGGATCTTACAGAACAAATTATCCGATGCGAGTACCTCGACTGGGTCGTCCGCGAAAGCTTGAGAGTACATGCACCTGTGACGAATACCATGCGTGTCTGCATGCGGGACGAGGATGAGATCCCGGTGCAGGGTGGTGTATTTACCGACAAGACAAACACAAAGCGAGGCGGGATTCCTGTTAAGAAATGGGATATCATCTCAATACCAATTCAAGCTATCAATAAGAGTGAGGTGCTCTGGGGTCAGGATGGACAGGAATTCCGGTGAGTTCATCCTTGCCAGCAAAACATGCGGAGTCACCAGTCATTGGCGTCGGATGCTGGGTTGTTTGACTCGCGTGCGGTACTCGGTCTTTGCAGGCTCCTTTCCTGACCGTTATCCTATTGTAGACCAGAGCGCTGGTCCACTCCTCCGCTCAGAGCGAAAGCGATACCGGGACTGTATTCCAACACTTTGACCTTCTTGAATGGAAATCCTTTGATTGGAAATCGCGCATGCATTGGTTACAAGTTTGCGCTAGCTGAGTGAGTTGATATCTAGCTCTTCATCCCGATCACGGCACCATTTTTCTGTGAACGAAGCATATGACATGCCCTGAGTTTGTTCTATGCTGGTCTTTTCTTTTTCGGAGCCTGCTGGGCCGTATCGGACCCTTAACCTTGGTCTGGTTTTGTCGGTGGAGGAGGATGCGCGGCAAATCTCCTTGTCCGCGCTAAGCTTCTCCAGCTGTGCTAACTAAGGTTTTCGGAGGTAATTCCCTTTTCGGGCATTGGTTCAGTTCCCTATTCGGCTGTTATCTCAATCTCATCTCTGCTGCTTCAGAGCGCTAATCCCTTTTTTTTTTTTTCCCAGAATAAAAGTATTTCTATATGTTCTCCTGAGGGACATCGAGTTTTCAATAGACCCTTCGATGGTCATCGAGAAGAAAGTCAAGTGAGTTTAATTTATCAAATTCAGCATCAACATCATAATTCGGCCTCTTACCTGAGTCGCAACTCTCACCTCGTTGAGGGATATGCTTCTGCTTTATTTTTATTCCCTTCCTTGTTCTCGACTTCCTTCTGAATCTGACTGACTATTGTTATCCAGTGTGGTCACGCGGCCTTTCGTGAAGTCGGAGCCACAATTGGGAAATCAGATGCCCTTGCATATTGCCCGCCCTGGTTGTTCGCTCTAGCGGTCACGCCCCAGCTGCTTGCCCCATCTCCCGCTGTATTCCCTCCTCTTCCATGTCATCACGATGCACAGTGATCATTTCATCATCTTCACTTACAGTAATTCCAGAGAATACCCATACCGATCACCATCTGTGCGACTCCGAAACATTGGCTCATGATGAATGGCCAGGCATGTTACCCATATTCTACATAGTGTCTATCAGCGCAGGACGTTATCATAGAACTACAATCTAATAACTTGTATGCATAGAAATCTTCAGACCAACAACCGTATTCCCGATCTGGCTTTTAATGTGATCGTCGGCAATGGTAAAGCTGCTACTTATAATAATAAAATATAAGGAAATTGAAGCCCGCTGTGCATTCTATACATGTCCTGAGTCATCGCTGGTCCAATCAAGCTGCCAAGTATGGTATAAATCAAAAGGAACTGATCAGAGGCTAAGGGCACTGCAATATGTTCGTCGCACTGTAACTTTGGACGCCTTGCTAAGAATCGGACCAGCCATGGTTCGCACGCAAAGCTGCCTGGCCGTCGGTGGAGCGACCCCAATGAAGCAATCCTATTAATCTGGGGAATGACTACCTTCTCTTATACTTCCCTACTTTACGCAATGAAGGTTAGGGTAGGAGAAGCCCTAGAGAAAGGCGACTTCGGACCTGAATTACAACGAGAATCAGTGAGCGGTGATAAACTATTTGGATCTATGATGCTTTGCATAATTTCTCAAGCTTTTCATTATGCTTTGTTATCCAACGCAATTGTATAAACACTGTTCCGCATCACAATCTATCCATTCCGGTGTTTCTCGGACGCGTTTCAAATAGAGGCAACTTGAACCAGGCCCCTCTTTCCGTCGTGCTCTCAATTTTGCTTTCGGGTTACACTTCATTAGAGGAATTGGCTCACTGTTACTTCCTCGGGTAAATTTTTGGGCGACTGGTCTGCATACCTCTTGCCAGATAGTATGGTGTAATTACAGGTTACAAATTATTGTGACTTTGTTTAGGTTTAGCCGACGGTTACTGATTCACAACACACGCAGACAACTGCGTTCAGAAGATTTTCTCATGGTCAGGGAGAAGCTCTTCCGCGAGTCACAAGAGGCTAATTCAATTATCTTACGGAACGAGGAGGCACAAAACGTGTGCGTGAGAGAGGATGCAAATGACCATGGCGGTATATACATATTATTATAATAGTTACTACGTAGGTGCATGGACGCCTTTTGCGTGCGACCAGGAAATTACAAAGAGCGCCAAGCGAGGATCTAAGGCAGGGGAGCAATGGAAAGCAATAATACCACAAAACTAGCAAGGATCTCCCAAATCGGGGTAAAATATAGCAAGACGGGAAAGAATGATAGGCACGACACAGTCGGACACATGGATGAGAATAAAATAAATCAAGTGTTCAACCACAAATATGGTATAGCAGGGTATTCAGAAAGGTAGTCCGTCAAATAGTTCGTAGGCAAAAGCGAGAGTTGAAAGTAATAGCACAAAAACAGGCATAAATTACGTCGCGTCATAAATTGGGAGCCTACTGAGGGGTTGCGTAGCCAGATCCTGGTGATGAGCCGGAATGCTGCTGCCCTTCATTATAATATTGCTGCTGGGGCAGCGATGCAGAGGGCAATCGTGGGCTGTAGATACTTGTCTGCGAGCTATGTGGTGCGAAAGGGTTGCTCGAAAGCGTCGGGGGAGCCGATAGGGGAACGTCCGAGGAAAGGTAATGCGGTGATTGACCCGGGCCCGCGGAATGCGGGGCGCTGCCGGAGTACCCCATATGACGGCTGGAGCTGAACTCCAGGTTACTCAAATGGTGCGAAGATCGTGATATACCGCCAAGCATCCGCGACGATCCAATATAGTCGGATGAGTGGTGGTGGTGATGGCCAGGAGACATGGACTGTAAGGTCATTGGGTGGTAGAGCTGCATACTGTCAGCATTGGGCATGGAAGACCTCCGGCTAATAGGATCCAAGAGAGTTGAAAGTGATGCACTGCGCCCTGTCGGGGGAAACGGGGCAGTGGTAGTCGGACCAGAGGCTGCCCGGTGAGCAGGGGCAAGAATACGACGTCTGGCCTGTAAGATGGTGTTAGAATTATGTGCTCTAATGAAAAGAGCTTGACTTACGTTGATCATCCAGTTGGAGACCTGACTCATGCTCAGGCCAGTAGCATGGCACAGTTGTTTCTTTTCTTCCTCACTTGGGTAAGGATGATCAGAGTGACGATGAAGCCATGCCTTGAGGAAATCTGTGGTCTCTTTGGGAAGCTTGCCCCTTTTGCGCTGTGGCCGATCCACGAGGGAAGAGGCAGCCATGGATTGGGGAGAGCGTGATGGCGAGGTCGATACTGAAATTGAGGGAGGTGCGGGTGCCATTGACGGAGAATAATGTGGACTCGCAGAGGGCGGCAGAACGAAATCGTGATTGGGAAAAGACCAGTCGCCTCCCTTTAAGCCAGATAGTGACCTTCGATCATGTTGACCCGATATGCGAGCCGAACCTGCATACATTTGTGCCTGAGACATGGGAGCGCTAAATGAAGCATGGCGTAAACCGTCATCGTACTTGACGGCCGGGCTGGACATTTGACCCGGAGTGGAATTCGGCCGGACAATGCCAGACGGAGATGTGTTCCAGCTATCGTTTTCAGAGTAAGGAGAAAGACCTGAGGAGCGGTGGTAGTCCGAGTTCAAGGGGGAGTTGAAGTTTGAGGGAGGAAATGAGCTGGAAGACGTTGTCCCATTGGAGATGCCAGAGAAGGGATAAGGGGAGTCGGCAGATGTAGATAAATTAAAATTGACATCAGTCGTGAGCTTTGGACGGCCAGAGCTTTTGTCAGAGTCGTCAGAGGAAGGTGGGAAGGTGTAGCTGGACAAGGAGGACTGAGTGGAGGGCAAGTACCCTTGGCGCATGCTGGAGGGTGGATAAGGGGCATGTCTGAGTTGGCGTTCAGAGCTCAAGGTTGGCAGAGAGGCCCTGCGGTTGTCGCGGTAGTTATCCTCAAAGGTTGTAAAAATAGATGGTAGTTGTACTTTAGATTGATCGATGCCTGCATCGTTGGAAGACTTGTTTGAAGGGGTAGAGTCGATTTCCCAGTTATTTTGCTCGCTCCTGGCCTTTTTCGGGGCAGGGGAGTCTCCAGGAGTGAGGGATCTTTTTTCGCCGCGTGAGACGACGCTGCTATCCGTGTCAGCTGTTGAGGTGGCTGAGCTGGACATGCGCCGGGAGTCGTAATCTAGGTCGGTAGAACTACACAGGGGGTTAGCAAGTTGCGAATTTATTATATTACATGTGGACGAACATGATGGCTGGTGATGCAGAGGGTGAAAGATCGTGTAGGAAGGAAATAGCGTCTGTATCGTGCTTGGTAGCACCGCTAAATAAAATAAAAAGAAACGACGTCAGCGACGGAGGTCAAGAGCGAAGGCAGACGCGATCAGCGCAAATGGAGACGTCGAGGATTGGCAAGTGTCGCAAAAGAAGACCTTTAAGGTAAAACAGGTGCGATGCAGGGCTTCTCCGCTGACAGATGACAGGATGGATTACCCAATAGAGACAAGAGCTGAGCAGTGAGCCAAGTGAAGAGTATACTCACAGAGCAGACTGGAGCTGTGCGACGTTGTAGCTGTTGAGCTGGTAGTCCCTGTGGGATGGGTTCTCCGATGGCATTGAAGGGTAAAGCGGATAGACAACAGGGGGAATTATGAGCAGAACTGAAGTAGATTTGAGCGGGGATCCCAAGTCGTATTTAAGTTCTATCCTGGTTCCATCCAGAGAACCTGTGCTTGTGGGAACCAGCGTAAGGACTGGTTCATAACAGTTCATAACTAGGAACAGGATACACAGAGATTCATGATATGGTCTGGTTTGCTTCCGAATGGTTCACGATCTGTTTCCCGATCACCTCAATTAATCAAACACAGAGAGCCGAGTTTATTCTCACCGCAAGATCCTCATCTCTCCCCTCCTCCGCCGCCAGCGACTTGCGATTATTATCTGCCAGGATGGTTGTCGTCACTGTCATCTCTGCATTGACTCTCAGTGGAAAATAAATACTGTAAATACACCATATACTTACCTCTTCCTTTTTAGGCTATATTGCCGCCTTGCTTCCTCTGTTTGGCGCTGATTCGGCGCTTGTCTATATTCTTTGCGCACCTACCTCCTCCAGCGGCGGGCTTACAATGTTTCCGACCGCCCTGGGTCCATTCATACTTGATGCTTCTGCAGTGCTTTCCTTACTCTTTACCGTTCCGAATCCTACTACGGTCGTTCCTTCTCTCCACCTTGCTTCCTGCCCTCTTCCGAAAAATATCCTTCGCAGATCCTCCCACCACCCATGGCTGTGCCTTATATGTATTCATCCTGATGGTCTTGATTCCTATTCTTGTCATCTTACGGCATCACCCTCTTCATCTGACTGGACGCACGGTGTGAGTGTTGCAAGCCAATGGATCATTTAGGCTTCTTACATCGTCCAATGGTTCCAACTGTCCCTTGTCTAAAAGCAGGCACATAAAGCAAATCGTGATGTAACATGTCCAAAACTTGATCAACACTCTGCTGGCTTCCCAGTCACCTTTCCCTGCTTCTCCTGCCTGAACAGTCCTTGTAGTAAATGATCTGCTTTCGTGCGCTCCTTCTCCGTCACTCCCACACCATCCAGCAATTGTATGCGAGGGCAAGCACGCATGATCAGCCCTCGGTACGCTAGTCGTCCAATGTATGATTCGTCCGGCAGATCCCGTCGAAATTTCGCATCCATATCTTGCCAGGCATCACCTGCCACCCTTTCGCCTCTTCCTCCTCCAGACCCTTCAGATGGCTGAAGCGCTCCAGGTAGATCCTTCACTAACAGTGGTAAATACCATCCGAGCGTGCATGGATTCATCCTGTGAGAATCAAAACCCGTGTAAGCAATACAATTCATAGGCCATTCGGTCTCGATAAATCCATAGAGAACAACAATATGGCAGTCACAATGGTGTCCATATGGCTGGAGTACAATTCCATGCCGAACCATAATGAAAAAGCACACGTAGCATCGCACGTACCTGAAATCCAGCATTTCCACTTCGGGCATCCGCTGTAATAAACGGATCATAGGCTTACTATGCTTCAACCGAGATCCTATGATAGTGAGCTTTTGCAGCCTCGTGAGGCCTTCCAAGGGCCGAGCATCCTCCAAGAAGTTGTAGTTGAGATTGAGAACCCTCAGATTAGGAACAAGCCTCGACAATCCCTCGGGGAGCGCGGTCAGCCGACATGCGGCCACTTCCAAATACACCAAGTTATAGCATGGCTCATCCAGAAAATTAGTCCTTAGGGGATTGCCTGCAACGTCATCAAAATTCAGCAAAGAACTCCACTCCCGATAGAAAGTAAAATGAAGCGGGAAGTATACTCACCAGAGAGGTACAATCGCTTGACATCGCGAACTTCGCGGGTCGATAGAGTACTGATGGTGCATAAGGATCAGCATCACGAAAATACTCACATCATTAGAAACTCACAGTCCTCGCCCACTCTGGTTCCGCAAGCTGAGATTTTCTAACTTTGTTAACACTTCTAGCTTTACGAGAACACTGAGGGAATTGTTATCCGCATATAGCGTGCGAAGGTTAGGCATGCCCGCGACCTGGAGTTGATGAAGCCGATTCCCACTCAGTCGCAATATCCGAAGTCGGGGCATCGTCCCATCGACCTTGAGGTGCCCAAGCTGGTTGTAGTCTTTAAATGCAGAGCATGCTCTCAGTTACGCCGGAATTCGTCACATGTTCCGAGATCACGTACCCAGATTCAAGGCAATGAGGGACTGCAATGATGAAATACCGTGAATGTTATCTAGCCGATTATCGCTAATATTCAGCATTTCTATTCGGCCCCTATAGAAAGCCGCAAATGCATGGTTAAGTGATTCTTACTTTAGAATATGAAAATATACATACCATCGATGTTGCGTAAAGTCGATGGATTGAATTGTGTTGCCTTGAAGACTGAGTTTTACCAGCCCATCCATAAGTTGCAGGCCATCGGTACTGGTTATCATGTTCCCATCTGCTTTGAGCTCTCTCAGGTGACGCAAACATTCCAGTTCTGTATCCAGGGATGAGCAAGTGCGAGTTTGTCGGAAAGTGGCACTCACGAAGAAGGGATTCGACCTGGTTATGGCTAATGTCCAAATTCTGGATGTTGAGAAGATGGCTGTAAGAGGTGATACCTGTAAGGCTGGCGGAGAGAAGTCAACAAAATCCATTTAATTATGTCCAGACATCATTGAAACCAAAGCTACTCACCAGTTATGAGCGACAGATAATGTCCTCACACTTGCAGGGATACCACTCAGCCATGACAGTTGATTTGAGTTTCTAATAATTAAGTCAGGTTAACCTAGAGAGAATCAATTAGAACGTATGCTTACAGGTTCAAAGAATCAAGGCGTGGAAGAAATTCTTTCAGGCGGGCCACGCTATCGAGCTTCTTGCCCGTAAGTTCGATGGAGAGTAAACTCTCCCAGTGAGGTTCGAAGGGCTGTATATCTGTAATCACTTGGACAAGGCGATCAAAAGTAACTGCAAATGAGCATTCCGTAAGGAACGTCTTATTCGCCTTCGTAAGACTCCTCGTTGGCGATGGGCGGTGAGTTTGTGACCGAGAGAGGACCCTGCGAGAAGAGGAGCTTCTTGAATGATCTGGAAGGCGAGCAGCCAGAGGAATCAGCTCTTCTGGTCGACCTAAGCTGCTTGTTTTCGAGGGCGAATCGTCTTCGTCATTAAAATCTGGTAGATATGATTAGCGACAATACGAATAGCAGAAAATTTGTTCACCCCTATAATCCAACGCATTTAACATATCCTCTATTCTTTTGGACCGAACAGATTGGACAGCACCGCCAGCGGTACTGTGGCCTGCATCGGGCGACTGCACCGAAGGGTTGCTAGCATCATCGCTCTCTAAGTCGTGCAGGCCGCGAATTGGACCATCGCGCTTGCCATCAGAAAAGCTCACAGAGCGGCAGTGACCCTGTTTGCGCAGGGGTGTCAAGTGTCTGTGCTGCTCCGAAGCATTCAAGTTATATGGAGGTGATCTGGATCTTCGACGACTCTTCAAGGCAGACCTAATCACAGGAGTTCCTGGTCCAATTGAATTGCGACGACTTGGAGTATTAAAAATCGGTAATTGAGACTGAGGTATATCGTAGCCGTCATTCTTTTCATGCGGTGTAGGTTCTTGACGCGATTCTTCTCCTTCCGAATCCGAATCTGTGTCACGACTTTGAGTAACCGTTTGAACCAACTCATCTTCGTCTGCAGAATCTGTTGTCTCCCCGTCGTCTTCGACGGAGTCAATTCCTGTCATAACGGGCACTACATGAGCGGAGCCATCAGTGGTAAAGCTGGTCAGCTCCACTTCGTCGTCGTCAAGTTCAGATTGTTCTTGAACATGGCTTATATCATATAGAGGCTCGCCATAGCTGGATTTATTATCCTTGGCCCTCGACTCATCTTTCAGGCTCTCAATGTCGTAGAAAGGGTCATCACTTCCTTCCGTAGCGCAACTCTTGTCGCGTTGAGTTGCTTCTACAGTAGCCTTGACCCACTTCATCATTACTTTATCGAAAAGCATATCTCCAAATCTGTCGGGAAGTGCGGGAACATCCCCTGGGGCAATTGTGCGAATATGAGCAGGTCCTGAATGCTTGACAAAAGACGGCGCGCTACCAGCAGTAAGAGTGGTTCCCGATGCAGTACTTGAGGAAACGAAACGGTTAAGGTCCTCGTTAGGGTGTACACGGATTGAAGAGGAGGGGTGAGACGGTGGGGCCAGACTGGAAGGGCCAAGCTGGGACGATAGGGCAGGACCGGCAGACCGGCTCGACTGTACAGCCTGATACTCTACTTTCTCAGTTATACGATGTTCCGCTCTTGATAGTGCCGAGCGTTCTACTTGCTCTTGTAGATCCTTGCTTTCGGCGCGTGTCCGTTGTGAATTAAATTTATGCTGAGATGTATTGGAGCGCAGTGAAGATGTCCAATGATGGCCAAGCCCTAATCTTAGCTGGCGAGTTGAATCTGAAATACCCGAGCGCGATATTGAGCCTTTATCGCTGTAAGCGGCAGTGGCATTCGATACATCTGTATCACCCGAAAATATGCGTTTTTGACCCTTCATATCGCTCTTAATTTGGGCCATCAAAGCCGCAGCTTGCTGGCGGTACGTAGATGAGGAATAAGACCCAGCATTTGATTCGATCGTGCCAGAAGATGAGGAAGGATTGCTTGCCGCAGGAACTGAAAGTAAAGGTTGTGGCAATACGGAGCCTGATAAGATGGTCAATACTAAGTGGACGATGTTTTTAATAACAATATATTACCAAATGGAAATTGTTGCTGCTGCTGAAAATTTGTTTCATGCCCTCTACTATCATCTGGAGGTGCGTTGAGAGAATGGGGATTATAGCTCGCGACTGTGGATATCGTCGAGAAGTCTCGAGCCTGTTTGATCTGCTGCATGAGCGACCTAGATTCCCCAACGTAATCCTTTCCGTAGATTTTAGGTCGAGTTACAGGAACTCCAGCCCCCTCTTCATGGAACTCGCTGGTGAGACTGAGTTTGATGCGTTTGGCACTTCGTAGATGAGAGATATTATTGGAGACACCTGTCGTCTCAGATACTCGAGATAAACCATGTGTGAAATTGGTTGGAGATGGTGTCGATTCTGTCCCTAATGCAGAAGGCGTGTTTATAGCCAGGGAATCCACCATAGCAGAAAGGTGTTCCCGAGTATATGTATCATACTGGAACTGGAATAAACGAAGACGAGGGTCGGTAGCAAGTGCTGTGCTATTCTGGACGAAAGGGGGCACAGGTGTGCTTTGTGCTTGCGGCAAATTATCGCGAGGTTTGTTTCCAGGTCGCGAAGATAAAGTATCTCGGGGAACGGAAAAGGTGAACTGACAAGCGAGGCTTGCTTTCCTCCCGTGAAAAGAGTTTACGTTTGGCAAATCAGTCTCGACGATCTCATCCTGTTCGTCTTTGGAATGAGGTGGCGATGGTTGACATTGCGGCGATGAAGAGACTATCGGTGAAGAGGGTTCTGATGGTGGTTCAAACATTCGCTCTAGCTGTAAAGGTGTGAAGAAATCCTTAATAAGGCCTTTCTTATTGCGCCCTGGAGTTTTTGGTAGAACAGAGATATTTGGTACTTCTTCGCGAACAAGGAATGTCCCCACAGCTCGAGGAGAACCAATAGACTGAGCTGCATCAGTCTCGTAGTCACTGTTGGTGTATATATGTGTGGAAATAGGAGCAGTAAAAGATATAGATCGGGTACCATATGTTAGATTATTGTCGTCTTCATCACTTGAGTCCGCCGGATCCATGTCCACCCATTCCTCTTGAAGCTCTTCTGTTTGCCATCCTGGAGCACGCTTATCAGACATTCGACAAACGACAATGGGTCTCTGGAGTAAATGAGTGGCGCTGCTTCGACAATGCCGTGAGGCGTGGTAAAGTCGGGAAGTTGTCGTTGGCGTCGTCGTCGTTGATTGTTGGGCGTTGAACGTTTGAATGCCGAGGCCTGAAACTGTTCAACATTCAAGAAACAACGTTCAACCGTAGATGTTACCACGTGATCGCTTCTGCCTTACGTACCACGTGGTGTGCAGCTACTCGTATAAGGCATATTTGCGTATATTTACCTACAGCGTCTACATGCACCCTCTAGTTTCGAAATTCGAATAGTGTATCATATATCAATATATCATCCTTGGCAGTAGTCGGACCTGCCAGTGCCAGTGACGTTACGATTGACATCCTTCAAGTCGCTGATTATAGGATAAAGCTACATCTATGAGTTAAGCTCTACATGTCAGCCTGACACTAGATAAGTATCATCGTAGCTCCCGGATTTAACGCCAGCGGTGTTGGCATTTCTCGCCACTCAATTCGTGGATGTCGGAAATTAAAACTTGAAACCAGCGCCAGTGGACTATAAACTTTATTATATAAATACATATCCACCCCTTACTATAAACTTTGCACCGTGAGTTATATGTTCATGTTCGTGATTTAATCTTATCTTTCTTCTCCTTTGGATGATGCGAAAACTAATCTTCTGGAAGCAAGGTTAATGCCATTACGGTTTCCTACGCCCACTGCGGGAACCAGTACAGCGTAATAAGCATTTGCATTTTGGGGAGCGCTGGTTATTCCGAGCATACTGTGGTAACATTCTCACACAGGAAGTAATCGTATACTATGATATAATTAGAAGACGCAGTCCTCAAAGGAAGCGGCCCAGAAGCTGCCAGGGTATGCCTCGCACATACTATCATCTTTCTCTGGTAATAACACAATTTTATCATTTATAATTTATTTTTGAATCTACCCACTGCCAGTGACAGTGGGCGCGCTCAACTCTCGAAACTCAGAGGCGATAAATGTAACGATACACAGATTGTCAACCACTGATAATCCTGCGCAGTCATATTTAGTCAATTCTCTCTCGCCATAGTCGTAGCTGTCGATCAGTTGACTGATTGATTTACTCTCAAGCCTACTAGTGTAGCTATACTAGGTCCCAAAGCATCCATGAACTTTATTTCCGAGCCCATCAAGGTAAATGACTTTTACACCGGATCAGATTGATGAGTGCTATTCCGTAGATGTTGAACTTAATGTTCGACTGGAGACGCCCACAAAAACCGCGGACTTCCAGATTTGGCGTTCCTCTTGAAAGGAAATCTGTAAAGTATCATGTCAGGTACCGTCCAATGGCTCTGATAGAGGAAACTAACTTAACCCGAGGTAGGCTAGAAGGCTCGTCCAAATCAGCATTTTCAAAATATTTTGCATCTCCCGGATTCAAAAAGATGTTTAGAAAAATAAATCGAACCTCGTAGCACTTATGTTTATTTTGCTTGTATATTCAAAACATTATGCTAGCATTTATTGTGGATTTCTTTGTCCCGAGATGATTGCAGTCGAAGCCCATGTAAAGGTTTCTGCGAAATCAAATGAAATTCAAAGGGATTGACAGCAGCTACTTAGCTCGCCAGACGACAGCACTGCTTGCCTGCATCACGACGACTTCGATTATAACTAATTACCCCTAAATCTGGTCGCCCGTTGCGAAGCAGTATCAACAGGCTATTCTAGTAGCAGCACCAGTCTTTGGAGCTACTACAGTTCTGGCACCTATTGCATCTTTATATGGAATGCCGACTCGGTAACTAGTACTGTTCTCCATCTGATCAATAACCGACTCCTCTGGGACTCTTCCTATGTACTCATGCAATACTTGTCACTCATCTTATGGCATTGGAACTCGCGGTATTTCAATTTATTACGTGCATATAAATAACTTGTTATTCGTTTGACGTGAAGTCAGAGGCTCCACTTTTGTTTGTCGTCGAAAGATCACATCAATCACTTGCAAGTCATCATGAGTGCAGACCGTTCAGGTGGCTTAAATACTCACATTGTGATTGCGGGGAGAAAAGCTTTAGATGTCAAATATATTTGCCAACCCCAATAAAGTTCCATGATATTTGTAAAAGCGACCTTGTTAATTGAGAATATTTCTTGTTTTAGGAAGAGTAGAATATGCGACGAAGATCATCCATCATACCTTAGATTTGTCATTCATGCATATATAGTAAGAAAATCTTTGTCTGCTTCTACACTTACTTCTTTGTAGGTACTGCTGTACATACTTCGCCTATTTACTCTGATCCGCCGAGATACAGATGGATAAGAAAGCATCTGGAACCCATTCACATGCACTACTCTTCTCATCAGCGGGGAAGTTACTTTTTTTGAGGTGGTTCACTTTCCTTATCCGGGTATGCGTGAGGATCCCGGATCGTCAGATTGTGCCTGAATGTTAATCGAGATCAGATTGTCCATCTAAATTTAAAGTTCCAACACCCGTTTGGGTTGCCCACGGGTCGCTTAATCTTACTAGGAGAAACTCAGTCCCATCATGTATCTGCCTCGGTATCGATACATGTTATCAACGTTTATGAGAATCTCTCCAGAGTGAAGAAATAAAATGTAAAAATGCTGAACCTATAACCAGCGGTGCTATCTGGCCTACAAGTCGATTCTATCATAACCCATACCTCTTGGTGGACAGCCAAAAGTATGGGTTACAGGAGTTTCAGGGTTATCACAGAGAAATTTTGGTGTAAATATCGTTTCCCAGTGGACTGGAAATGTATGGTATGTAGAGTATGGGGTTTGATAGCTATGGCTTCCAGTGTCTACCATTATATGTCCCCTGAGAGAGCCAGCCTGTATGTTCCTCGGGACCACCTAATATCCAGACGAGAGGTAATCCAGATCATGATATATTTGTGGCTGCAACTTCAAGTGTAACGTTGTTAAGGTATGAGGACTGGGACTGTACGTTGGCGCGATACACTGCTCTCAAACCCCAACTCCTACCCGGACAAAACTCTTTAGCGCGTTGTACCACAAATTCTGACCAGGTTTTAACAATTCAATTACTTTGAATATGTATCTAGTGAGAATCCTAGCCAAATATAAAATATTACCTAAATCCTAACGAAGAATAAACGAATAATTTGAATGTATGCAATACTGTATAGTACTTCCTCTGTACTGATGACTAGCTTTAGTAAGTATTAGTTAGTTCGTTTTAGCGTCTAAAACTGTCACTTACGAAGAAACATTGAAGAGCTATCCATCTATTGACCGGTTTAAGAACGCTCAGGTTGTAGCTTGTAGTTCGTCATAATACAGTTTCTTTGTTTATGCAACTTTTTTAACGAGACTGGAAAGATTTCCACCATTTGCGATCTAACCTTGGGTTTGCAATGCTGCTCAAGAGAGAAAAGCAGTTTCGACGGAAACCCCCTTATAAGTTAACGATGACGGACATCTAGCACCTTAGCATTTATGATGCAGTTCGAACATACAAAGAGCAGATTGCAGTGATAATTATTAGCAGTAGTGAGAATGGCACTAAAAGCTCGATACTTTTGAATTGCAGTTATAGCCTCTCGCTATCGATGCGGCTAAATAGATGCCTTTTGAAGTCTATAGCACTGGCGTCCGAGGCAGGCGAAAGAGATTCCCTGTCTATGCTGTCACTGCTAGTCTTTCCTGGAAATAGCCGCGGCGGTGATGAATATGATAATTTACGAGGAGGAGGTAACGCTTGCTTTTTAGGCCGGGAATTACTCGGGAGACATCCCTGAATCGCTGGTATGAATCCTACTATCTTCGTTGGCGTGCCCGTTAACCCCGGGTTGGTGAAGTCTAAATCTTCATGTCGCGTGGTGGACTTGGTCAAATACGATCTTTGACTATTGTTAGACGTTTGTAGGGAACCGCTCGTGTCGTTATCAGACAGCGAGACTTTTTGGACTTCGCCAACAGCCACTGCAGAAGTATCCAATGGATGAGACCGTTGGTTGGCATTGATGCCTTTGACTAGGGGGAAGCTATACATGAATGGTTCGTGATCGACAAACTTGCATGTTTGTCCTAGAGGAAGTGGCGAGCCCGTGCATGGAGCTATAGGAAACTCGGGACTCAGAGAAAGCGGTGACATTTCAAAAACTGGAGAAGCCGCCTCTTCAAGAAACATAGTGTATTCAGCGGGAATTTTAATGGGAGTGGATGGTTTGTTGTAATGGCGGCAGCGACGACTCATGCGTTGAGAGTCGTGAGTATCTGGCTGCATTTTGGGATTTTCTGGCAACATCTTGAGATTTATTAACATAGTGATAGACTCAACATAAACTTGATGCACTAACTATACAGACGGTGGATCGCGTGCGTCCTTTACTATCGAAGCACTGGATAGTAGGGCCGCGAATTCAGAGACACGCTTGGTGTGAATCGTTCTGATCAAGACTAATCAGAGAGTTTAGAGACGGAGGGTAAGGTTAAAGAGAGGCAGCAGCTTACATAGAATACCTTTGTCAAGCGCAACAGATAAATTCAGAAATCAATGAAGTTTTAAATGAAAGCCGATCCCGAAGCTAATGCAAGGACGAAGTTCAATGCGCCTATATGTGAGCTGTGCCTGGCAAGAAACGGCACTTGCAAGAGTTGGTTTCGTGAACTATGGAACGCTGGAAATAGCTCTGGATGCCAGAGAAAGGCGCAGAGTGGATGGGCAGTTTTAAGAAAGAAGGCGTTAACTGTTTAGCCTATTCTGAGATTGTACAAATAGGGTCTGACGGTAGGTTGCGCCCGCAAGCTGCACAAGCGCTTCCTTTGTTAAGCACAACAACAAGTTTATGGTAAGACCGGTTGATATAGCGTCGGTGGCGAGAGGCCGTGCGGAGAACAAAGGAATATCTTGTTCAAGACTAAGCATGGTGGGTCTAATATATTGCCAGATGGTATACTGAGGGATCTTGGAAGCGAAGCATTTGAGGGTGGACCTAGGTGTTGATGGAAATCGTAAGGCTAATACCTGAGTTAACACGGAAGTGCGGTCGAGCGCCTAGAATGACCCAGAACAGTTGGGGACTGGGGGGCACAGCCACCTCATCATCAGATCAGTGACGTCACGACGATAACCCCTCTTAAGCTAAGTGGGGGAGAAGAGCGCAGCTGAATCTCTCAACTCAAACCATCATGTCTTCCTACGCAATCCACGTACGTGATTTCTTGTCTAAAATGTCATCTGTTTATTCAGCGCTGCTTTAGGTCTCTGATATCTCCCCATCAACCACGGAGTCACACCTCCATGACTTCTTCACGCAAGTCATGTCTCTTTTAGATTAAACCTTGCATTAATATTTACAATATTTCATCTGATTAGTTTCTGTGGGAAGTAAGTGGCATTATTTTCCTCCGTTTTTGCGTCATGTCTCACAATCTGCAGGATCAATTCGATTGAATACACAGAAAAATCGGGTACCGCAACAATCCACTTTGAGAAGCCATCTGCCGCCAAGACAGCTTTAATGGTGTGTTATTCTTCCTCTTCTACGAATGCTTCCAGTTTTGAGCTGTGTTCCAGCTCAACGGTGGGACTTTGGATGGTGCAGTATTAAGTGTGACATCGGATACCGTCCACAATGACGAGGATCACGATGGCACACATGAAGGGATCGAACAGTCCGATAAACCCCGCGCAGGAAGTGAGTTGCAAAATGGCGTTTATCGGTTGACTGGGAACTAAATACTCTTACCGCAAGTTGCTGCTGAATATTTAGCGAAAGGCTACGTTTTGTCCGACAATATTTTGCAACGCGCCATTGAGCTCGATAGTAAGTGCCGGTTTATACGACGTGGTTGATTCAAGCTGAATTTTTTTTGCAAACAGATAAGCAAGGGATCAGCAAACAGTTCCTTACTTACTTCCATTCACTTGATAAGTCAGTTGGGGAACGCGCACTCGGTCCCGAACAAACATTGTCCGCTAAGGCTCAGGCAACCGTTGGCAATGCAGTGCAGCAAGCAAAGGCGGTGGATGAGCAGAGAGGCTTCTCCAAACTGGCTAATGATGTGAGTTCTGCTAACAATTAGTGTTATCCTAATTTGCTAATTCTTTTATAGTACTACACCAAGGCAATTGCTTCTCCTCTCGGACAGAAAGTCCGCGCGTTCTACACAACAACATCCAAACAAGTCCTTGACATTCATGAAGAAGCTCGTCGTATCGCAGAGGAAGAGAAGCAAAAATCAGGTTTAACGTCTCCTGCGCCTGCCCACAATGCTTCTGGAGCTCCTGTTGGATCTGCTGCTATCCCTGATCCGAAGACCCAGGCTGCTCCCAACGTAGTTTAAACAATCAAAGCATGAAAGATTTTATTCGACACTTTCTTGATCAGTGTAGTATTATCTGCAGACATATTAGTAGTATTACTGAATTCAACGGGTAATAATTATTGCAATGGTTGTAAATTCCGTATAAGGCACAGACGTTACCTTTTATAGCGTTTTGGCTGAAGTCCGATTAACCCCGTATACGTATTTCGATTCCGACGACATGTCGACCAGTTTTGCCTTCAGCTTGTGTATAGATACACGTATTATACATATGCGGTATACAATCTTTCTTGATGCGATGTGTACAAAGTCGTACAATTGATCCGACAACTACTTATCTATCGGCCGATTGAAGCCTCATGACAAGGCTTACATTTAAAAGTCCTATTGAACTCAAATATTAAGTACCAATATCGGCATGGCGAACAAGAATACACCTGCAACCGATATCGACGACGATAAAGTGGACGCTTCTGGCTGGTCAGCAAAGTTGTACCAAAAAAATGCTTCCTTTGTCTACTCACCTGTCTTCACGGCTCCGGTTTTGCAAATGCTCAGCGCACTGCCTGGAGAGCGTATTTTGGACCTCGGATGTGGAAGTGGCGAGCTCACACTTGAAATCGAAAAGACTGTAAAGCGACGAGAAGGAGGTTTGGCGGTTGGATCTGATTTCAGCAACAGCATGGTAATAGACTAATTGCATCAACTTATTCCTTTAACCATAGCCATTGCAGCTGGAGCAAGCAAGAAGAAATGGTCTGGAACACACCTTCCAATGTGACGCACAGAATCTGGAGCTCCCTCCAAATATCACAGAGAAATTTGACGCTGTTTTCAGTAACGCAGCTTTGCATTGGTGTAAAAAGGATCCCGGTGGAGTTATCCTTGGAGTAAAGAAGGTCTTGAAGCCAGGCGGAAGGTTTGTAGCTGAAATGGGAGGATTTATGAATTGCATAGGTTCGTGTTACCTGGACTGTTTCCGATTTCATATTTAAAAGTTATCAAGGAGTGAGGTCTGCATTATGGCAGGAGCTCCGTAGCCGAGGAATAAAGCCAGACGAAATAGATCCGTGGTATTTTCCTTCAGCAGAAGATTACACAAAGGTTTGTTTGCATCTTCTGTCCTGCCTTGACATCCAGATAACCAGACGTATAGCTTTTGGTTTCGGGCGGGTTCACGCCGACCGAGATATCCTTGAATGCCCGTATAACACCTCTTCCCACGGGGCTATATGGATGGATGAAGACATTTGTGCGCAATTCTTTGTTATGCAACTTGTCTGATGAAGAAGCAGAGAAAATCATGAGGGCTGTCGAAGAAAAGATGAAGGTGGATTGCTGCGACGCCAGCGGAGCATGGGCCATGATGTATGTTAGATTAAGATTCGCAGCAGTTCTCTCCGAGAATTAAGTAAAGTATCAGAGGAATTCGTTGTTCTGAATCTACAGCTTCCAATGAGATTTCGTCATTAACGGAGTCAAGTATACCAGTGGATGTGGTCAATTAGATAATTGTGACTGGAATGGTAGACCGGGCCGGCTACCTATGACAATGCAACTTGAAACTCGACATTTACCCGACGTATCATGATGATCCTGGGGAATTGAACCTATACACCTTCCAACTTATCTATATACCCCCATTACCCTCTTTGAGATGTCTAGACGGCGTAGAACCACCAAAGAAAACTCAACAGTGCCTGACAGCTTAGCCAGCGGATCGGCCTCGAAGCAGAGAGAAGCAAATACTAATACCGTTTCTACGAAACCAAAACTCCAAGATGGCATGAAACTGATCCCTGGAATACTCGATCTTTACTCAGTATAATATCTGCTCTCTGGTCGTATAACTAGCAGTCCGTCTAATATATGTGCTTTAGATTCTTTCGATGGTCATGGGTGGCTGTTGCACGTATGTTTAGGTCGTATTTCTCCGCGTAATATATACTTACATAGCTTGCAGGAATGTATGGGCATATGAACAGCTGTTAATGTACAACCCCAGTATTGGTACGTCCTCATCTATTACATTTTTACTTGGAACTGTAGTTGACCGAAGTACTACTATGACGCAGGCTCTGCGCTTACGTTCGCACAAATGCTATTTATTACCATACATTCATTGCCAGCATTCCTCGAGTTTTCTCCTTCAGCATTTTTTCCGCGACTAAAGCCTCGCCAAGTTCCGTTGTCGCAGTGGAGCCTACAAGTCCTCTTCTTGATAACTGGTTCATTATTGAATAACTGGGCATTTTCTTACAAAGTCCCTTTAACAGTTCAAATCGTGTTTCGCTCGGCTGGTAATCACCTTGTATTATCTGCTGGATGATTTCTCACCTCGTTTTTGGGTAGGCCTTCCGATTTCGATGATTTTTGGGTTTTACTTTTCGAATAGGCGCTACTCTATTATTCAAATGGTTAGTTACTTATTTGTTCGGCCTAAGTTTTCTCAGCATTTTCTCCTATTTTTTTTACAGACATCTGTTGCTGTAGTGACAATAGGAGTCGTTCTTGCAACTCTTTCGCGACCTAGAACCGTGTCTTCAACAAAACCAGTCGAAGCTGCGGAAGATTTACGCAAATATATCATCGGAGTTTGCATGCTTGTTGTTTCTCTCTTCTGTACAGGATCGCTAGGGCTCCTTCAGGAACGAACTTACAAGAAATATGGACCTTGTTGGAAAGAGGGCGTATTCTATACGGTGAGCCAGTATAAATTCTTGTGTTAAACCCCACCTTAACTTCCAAAAAGCATTTTTTGTCTCTACCCGTCTTCTTATTGCTGGGCTCGGATATCAAACAAGGCATTATCGGTTTGTCCCATTCCGCTAACAAGACATCTGCCACTACGTCGTATTTCGTGTTGGCCGTGGATCTGGTTTCCCAGTTGATCTGTGTGTCCGGGGTAAATCGATTATCATCAGTGCGTATGACACACCCTAATATACAGCCTGATACTCATTTCATAGTTAGCAAGTATCTTCGGTGTCAACAAACATTGCGTTGACAGTCAGAAAAGCACTGAGCCTGTGCTTCAGTGTTTGGTGGTTCGGGAATCAGTGGAATGGTCAACTTGGAGTGGGTGCAGCTATGGTTTTCACAGGAAGTATGTTATATACCACAATCAGTCAATAAGGCGCGTTCCTCTTTACGTGCACTAGAGCCATCAGAATGCGTGGAATGCAAATAAGATTCAGTCATCTAAAAGTTCGATCGTTGATGTTTTCATTCAGCTTTTACATACACTAGGCCTACGTGCATCTTTAGCTAGCTCTAAGTCACAGGTAACAGCTGTGTCCTCATTAACGCGAAATTTCCGCAAAATTGATGATCTATCATCATAATGAACCTCAGTAGTTATCTCCCTTCGCACGTGCATTTGTATGCTATTGTCAGTCACTTTGGCGGCGCGTTGATCTGAGCGGTGAAACGT
>JASFDC010000047.1:0-25543 GCA_036937075.1 Mycocalia duriaeana | reverse complement strand
TACAGGTTATCCGGATTCTTTCGTCTCCTGTGCTCAGGTTGTTCCGGGCTTTAAGACCCATCTAAGATGGTGGATATATATCCTCGTTATCCGCCTTCTTATTCATTCCCTGAGACTTATGCGTTTACTGGATAATGACTAAGTTCGGATCTATATTTTACTACTACTTTTTTATTTATTTATAGTTATGGGATGCTCGAGTCCATGTTTTTGTGTGATAAGTACCAGCTGTCAATTCAACATTCTCACTCTTCTCTTTTTATCTCAACTCAAATCTTCGTATATCATTGACACGAGAGTAGTGAGCAAAATGTGATTGGAGAAAACGATATATTTGATAAGAAGGTACGCAATGGTGCGGTCTGAGCGACTTACGGCCACCTTTGAGCTTACCTAATTTTGATCGTTCCTCGTTCCAGATCAGTGATTGATTACCCGTCGGCCTCACAGCACAAATTGCGGAGTTAATGCTTGCACGAGTGGCGGTCCAAGTCCACCACTTCCATTGGCAACTATCTTATAAACTAGCTATATCTTTTCCTGCTGTCATCTAATTATCTGCGTAATTTTGAATCACTCTACCAAAAGCCTTTACAGTTTAGTACTTTAGCATGTAATACCCGATGTTGAAGGAGATTACTCAGCATGCCAGGCAGAGAAAGCATGCCTTAACAAGGCTGGCAGTTGTCTATTCCCGTCTCAATAGCATGTTCTCCTGCCAAGTGAAAGACGAGTCAAAAGACCGGATGATGGTCGGCAATACGTGCAGGCTTTTGTTCAGAGCAGCCGGGGTAGATGCATAACCTTTCTTCCTCTCCACGTCTATCCAAACATTGGTATATTCATTCATATTCATTCTTTTCGTATTATTAACTCTAATTCAACCTTTAGCACTCCATGCAACTGCCCAATTCATGGTTCTTCGTATCAGTGCTTGCTGTTCAACAAAATGCAGTCAAGAACATCCTATTCCGCGTAGCCTCCATATTCCTCAATCTCACCATCATCAAAGTCTTCGCCTACGTCGCCTTCCAATCTAATGCGTACACATCATATCTCATGTTTTCGGAGGATCCCATACAGAAATTCCTTTATATAATTTCGCGGGGATTTAGCTTTCGCTCCTTCATTGTGCTTGCCTTTGGCACTTTGATGGCGGTGGCAAGTCTTTATGACACGTTGCTCTGGGCACTTGATTATCCCGGATATGTGACTGTAGTGTCCAATACAACCGCAAGCGCTGTGTCGAATCAGATGCTGGAAAGTCCTTCCTACATCATATTCGTCGATAATCCGACGCAGAATTTAACCAATGTCAATATTGAGCAGGCTATGTCTGCGAACATGTTCAAGCAAGGGTTTAATTTCAGTATCCCGGGAACTATGGAGGTAGACGGCGGAGAGGTTGTACAGTCGACCATGAGATTTAGCGAATCAGGACCTCGCATCTGGCTCGACGACGAAGGGTTCTCAGTCAGCTTTGATCAATCAACGATGTATACCACCGAAATATACTGCCCAAATACAACTTTGGATGCTAATGATCAAGCCTGGAGGTGTAACATCTCGAACGAATTTGCTTTGGAATTCGTAGCTCCTATGAATTCTTTAGGTTCGCCGCAAATCTGGTGGGACAGTGTCTCGGACTCCCAGTACTTCTTGCCTAATCGCAAGGATAATCCATGGAGGACTTTGGGTACTGGAGGTGAAACGGGGTTGATGATGCAGGTGTTCACTGTGACGAAGGGAAAAAGGAGACACACATTCCTCGAGAATGCTCTCAAAGTATCCATGTATGCAGCTAACCCTCCCGTTTTCGATGTGTCAGAACTAACGGATGTCATTCGACGGACGTGGTCTGATACTCCTAACGATCCAACTCTTGATCCTTCTACGCAGGTGTTGGTTGACCGCGTAGTCACTGCTCAAAATACTAACGGGTCCGGACTTACGATGGGGGCAATGATCCGCCAGGATCACTCAGTTTCCCTATCATATATCGAACTCCTTAAACCAATAAACATGGCGGGCTTCAACGAATCTAGCTTCAGCAGTCTTCCCCCTATTTAATCATTATTCCGCACCTCATTTGTTAACATTACTCTCATCCATTCCGAGACGCTTGCCGAACCTGTAACCCCGTTCGCACCTTGCGATCTGTCCTTCTCCAATAATGCATATGGCGGATCAGTTCGAGGTACAACTTGTTATGCGGCCAATGCTAATTCGAACGAAATGCCACATTTCCTTGGTCAATTTGATTCTTCAGCCGTTCTGATCCTTAGCGATGTACTGGGAAATGGGATTTCTGCCACCAGCGCTGTCGCTTTCAATGAAACCGGGATCGCATGGTACAACGCGAACTCGGCTCATATGCAGCAGCTGCTTATTTCTCGAGCTTTTATCATGGGTGGAGATGCAACCAAGGTACAGGTCCTGGTAAGACACAATGAAGCGGCTGTGTCCTATCTTCAATTGCTTCTCGTAGTCCTCCCAGTGCTATTCGCCATCATTTCGCTGTTAATTATGCTGCGAGATCGCCAGGGATATTTCAAAAGCTCCTTCGTAGCAGCTGTCTGCGCCACTGCGCATATTGGAAAGTCTGCATGCCGATCCATCAGCTATGTCTGCGATCCTCCAGAGCTTATCCTTCGGTCGAAGGGTGATCACGTTGTCATTGGGACAACAAGGGGAGGGATTTTGACTCAGATTGAAGAGAATGAGACAATTGGATACGAACTGGCAGCAGCACCGCTCCTTGGTAAAACGTACTAGACATTATCGAATATCCGTAACCTAGGGACTTTCCTGAAGAGCATCATAATTTCAGAAATCATAATATGTCATATTTAAATCCAAATATTAGTTTCATCTAAGTTTCATTAGCTGGACGCGTCGCGTGTCGTCTGATCACGTGAAGACTTTGAAACCTGTTTTGCACATTCCAAATTCCACTTACTCAATAATCCAATGTTTCCAACCCCTACTACAGTCGACTCCCTCTTAACCCATAGTTCTGATAAACCATACAACGCCATATCCCATAGATTTTGGGGGCTAGCAAAAATGAGATTTACACCAAAATTGATCTCTCATAAGCCATAAATCTCCATAACCCATAGGTTGGGCTGTCCACCGAGTGGTATGGGTTATGAGGGAGTCGACTGTAGTAGCGAATCTGTGGCGAGCGCTCATCAGAATGCATCGGGCTCAACGGTCTACAAATATAGATTTAAGGACGATGTTCTCACGATCTGTCAGATCTAAGGACGACTGTTCTCAAGGTTAGAACCTCTCCATCTGCCCAACCTTCGATGTCGCTGCCTCTGCCGGATGCCTGGAAAGCCGGACAAGTTCTACTTTCCACCTATTTGCTTTACCTTGTGATCAGGTCTATCCAACGGGTATACTTTCATCAACTGTCACATATCCCTGGTCCCAAGGTCGCAGCAATCTCAGACTATTACTGCGCTTATTATGATTTGGTGAAGGGTAAGGGCGGCGCACGGGTTCGCCAACTCGAAATACTTCATGAACAGTATGGTGCGCAACTAATAGTCACTCTTTAATGTGGAAAAAATTTCATACTTACTCCGGGCATTAGGTCGTGTAGTCCGAATAGGCCCTCAGCAAGTACGTATCACTTCTTTAATTTGTATTACGTGAACTTAATTTGCTCAAGCTACACTTCAATGACCCAAGCGCATTTAATGAAATATACTCCAATACATCTAAATCTACAAAATATGCACGTTTTTATGATGCGTTTCAACAGCCTGATGCTTCATTTGGATTTATTGACCCAAGGAGTGCTAAGGAGAGGAAGGATGTTATGGCCCCTTTGTTCTCGAGACGTGCGATATTAAAACTGGAAGGAGTGATTCAGCAAACAGTATGTATCATATTTTTTCTCATTTCACGCAGCACATTATAGTTAACATTGACGCAGGTTAATCAATTCATATCCTCTCTGATTGCTTACGAGAAGCCTGTCCCAAAGCCTGTCAACATGCGCCTCGCCTATCTTTCGACCACCATGGAAGTCATCATGTCATATTGCTTTGCAAAGTCTTACAATACTCTCATGTCCTTTGATTTCCGACATCCACTTCTCATCGCCCTTGAGAGCGTCGGCTCGATCAACACCGTCTTGCAACACTTCCCATTCTTTACGCCGCTGATATTTGGAATGCCATATTGGCTGGTGAAGAAGACCAGCCCGGAATCGGCTGCTATGATAGATGTGTTTAATGATATGGGGATTCAAATCGATGAGATACTCACTAATCCTTCTTCGCTTGAACTTGCGGAACACGACATTATCTACCATCGGCTACTTGCTCCCCAGGTAGGAAAGGAGACGCCATCTCGGTCATCATTACTCGCAGAGTCTATTACTATGCTCGCGGCTGGGAGTGATACTGTGGGAAATACATGCACTGTTGGGACATTCAACATCTTGAGGAACCCTGAAATCCTTAAATGTTTTAGAGACGAGCTTGATGAAGTCTGGCCTGATAAAGATGCTGTAGTTGGATTTGAAAGATTGGAGAAGTTACCGTATCTAGTCAGTGTTTCCTTTTATATTTCGGCGCGTCAAAACCTATCCCTCAAAACATAATACCATTAGACTGCCATTATCAAAGAATCTCTCCGCCTTTCGCATGGTGTTGTTAGCCCTCTTCCCCGGGTTGTTCACAACGATACTGTTATTGCAGGAGTTTCTGTCCCAGCGGATGTAAGTAATTTATTGTCGTCTCTGCTGACTTGTGTTGAGATCTAACATAAATATTTATACCAGACTGTTGTTTCCATGGGCCAGACGTTTATGCATCTTAATCCACGTATATTCTCTGATCCATTAAAATTTTCACCTGAGCGTTGGCTGCAGCCTGGCTCGAGAGAGCTAGACAACTACCTCGTTCCTTTTTCAAAGGGTCCCAGAAGTTGCTTAGGTGTAAAGTGAGCGAACTCCTTTTTTAGATATTTGGTACTTATATGGACAACTATATATTGAAGCTTGGCGTGGTGCGAACTTTACTTGATTTTGGCCAACACATTTCGTATGGTAGACTTGGAGATCCATGACACACGGTAAGTCTACGTGGTAATGATTAGTGGTCATTCTGACAGTTATCAACTTGAACAGGCCCGAAGATTTTGAATACAAGGCATTTTTTACACCGAAATATGACAAACCATTGAGGGTTTTAGCGAAAGCCAGACTTAATTAGATACGAAACTTGCCAACGTCAGCTTTACTCCCAGCGATATCCATAGCGAGGACTTGCTGTTGTATGTACTGTATATAACATGGCTTATGAAGCCCGTATAATGATTTCTTAGTATTTATTTGAATGGAATCTGGCACCGCCTTCATCGAAGAATGCCTTTAATTACAAACACACATTGCGGCACAATAAACTTAAATAGTTATTGCTGTAGTAGTGCTTACTCGTATTCACATATTTCATGAATTTACATGAATAATCTGTTCTGGATTTGCAGACCATTTATAAAGTTCATATTTATAATTACTTCCCTCTGGGAGTGCTCCCAACTGGATATTGCCTTAGTTAAATTTTCAACAGACGTGTAAGGTAAATGGCAGCTTTGACTAAGGGATCTCTCCATGCAGTCCCGCCTGTATTTCAGAACAACTTAATAGTCTGTATCTATTCTTCCAACTGGTCCCTTGCCTAAAGGTTCAACAAGCTCAAATTACCTCTCAGTACGCAGTTTCTCAAGCTATATGGTAAAGCCCTAGATGATTACCCATTTAAAGGCAGCTGTGGTTTCTAAACGCTGTGTGATAATTCTTACACAGTTATGGTTGGGTTAATCGGTAAGTTTATTGAGTTATGGTCTTATCTTGTTAAAATGATTAAAGATAGAGCCATTACTGCAGGAACTTCTGAGAGCTAGCTTATACATCCACGGCAATTAAGCGTCGTTCACAGTAGCGTTTTTTGCTCGTTTTTCCCAAGGGGGTCCCACAAATAAAAAAAATTATATAGGGTCGGATTTTTTTTTAACAGGACCTAGACATCCACCTACCTACCAGCGTGGGAATAAATGTACATATTTGGACACATTTAATGATGCCATCAGGATTAGGTTATGTAACTACCGAAGTAAGCTGTCAATCTGAGCAATACTTGAGTACCAATCGAGATTTGAGTACTGCCAATGGTCATTCCCGCTGTATACATAATGGAAGCAATAATGTGAGCACATCAATACAGGCAAGCATGTAGCAGCAAGAATTGAGCAATTTGTGGTGTTGGTTACACCACCAATTACACCACATGCTCTGCTTCTTGGGGGGTTGCTGGGTGGGTTGTCTGTTAGAACTTACAAATACATTTGCTTAGAATATTATGAACAGTAATGTAGCTTAAGATATTAAAGTTGTAAACTAATATTATCAATTAATTTTATAGATATTAAGTGTAGTTTGGAGATGATTACTTTATCCCATAAATTAATATTCACATTTAAGATTATATTTCTGATGTTAAAATAAAAGAAACAAGCTAAAATATCATCAAAATTGTGCAGAATTTAGTTGGCTGGCTAAATTGCAACATATCTGACTACAGAAAGGCTGTTCTTAGCATAGATATGCTCAAATATCCCAAAACAGCACCAAAAAAATTTGACGTCAGATTTTTTTTTAAGCAGCCTCCCGGCTGCACCTACCTACCTACCCTATATGACAAATTCCGCTTCTGGAACCCCCTTGGTTTTTCCTTCATTTTTTGTTTCATTTTTCTCTCAAAAACGAAACGAAAATACGATATAAAACAAGCGAAAAATGGGTTCTGACAAACAGCCTCGGTGGCTGTTTTTCGGAAGACTCTTCTTTTTGGTTCATTTTTCATTCTCATTTTTTTGAGGTCTGTCTAAACTCCGACAACACGGTGCGGCTAGGTCCTTTTGTGCTAAGCACTTATCCAGCACCTTACTGACTGACTAATACTTACGCTCTGCTATACTCAGAGCCAATTATTTACTATTGAGTCGACTGAATAAGAGTTATAATTAATGATAGTCATTCCAAGACATTGCATATGCAGTTAAGCTGACATAGTAGTGAAAGTGTGTGTAGACATCTATTAATTATTTATTTACCCTATTGTTCAAGTTGTTATGTTTTAAAATATTAACCTGCGGTCCGAGACACTGCTTGCAGGGTGGGCGCTGTGTTCAGCGGAGCTTTGAAACGGCCGACATGCCGGGCAAACCTCAAGTTCCATTTTGTTCATTTTTCATTCATTTTTGCAAAAATTAATAGGGCTACTGCTCATGGTAGCCGTTTTTCGCTCATTTTTCATTTCATTTTTTCTTCATCTTTACCGCCAACTTGAAATCTTTGGCAGTAAAGACGAAGAAAAAATGAAATGGAAAAACAAGCAAAAAACGGCCCAAAAACGCTACTGTGGGCATCCCTAAAATATCATGTCTGTTAATTTAATGAACTCATTTTGGGACCTTGCGATAACTAAGAATCTGCAGTTTCGAGAATCGTCCGCCAGTACAGTATAATTTGTAACGTCAAGTTCTACGAAGCTAACTGTCTCCATACATGATTTGATTTTGTTACGTTCCTGTTGCATCAATCTCAGACTTCAGTCTTAGTAATTTGACAATGTGGTGAACTAGGATAGAAGAGGGAAAAATTGGTCGATAGGACGTTGTGGTTTAATTCACTGCCGGATTGTGATGGATCAGACTGGAGGATGGGTGGGGCATGCAACCAATATTTTCTAGTTATACATGCCTGTGCGCTCTGTGCGTACCGTTTAATATATAAGATGATCAATGACGATGAGTGCCTACTTCGATCGGTTTTTTGAGCGTTTGTCGACTCTTATTGCTTACGTATGAAAGAATTAACTCAATGTAGATATTTAAATCTTCCAATAACCAATCAGTGGAACACTCATCATTATCATAAGCATAAGTGCTCCGCGCTCAGCGGTTACCAAATATATCAAGGTAGTCAAGATTCTCACGAGCTCGTTGCCGCATTAAATACCTCTTAATGACCCAGCTATCTCCCCCAGCTTTCTGTCTGCTCAACGTTTAGCGAGAAAATGTCACCACCTCTCCCTGATACCTGGAAAGCCGGACAAATTCTACTTTCTACCTATTTGCTATACCTTGTGATCCTGTCTATTCAACGTGTATTCTTTCATCAACTGTCACATATCCCAGGTCCCAAGATCGCAGCAATCTCAGGCTACTACTGCACTTATTATGATTTGGTGAAAGGTAAGGGCGGCGCACGCGTTCGTCAACTTGAGCTACTTCATGAACAATATGGTGTGTCGCTATTTAAAACGTTGAAAAGGTTTCATATTTTAAACTTACATCCCGCAATCAGGACCTGTGATTCGAATTGGGCCACAAGAAGTAAAACTCACCCATTTCATTACTATTGGTTTATAATCTTATCTGCGATTAAGATTCACTTCAATGACCCACGCGCCTTCAATGAAATATACTCCAATACATCAAAATATACTAAATACCAACCTTTCTATGATGCCTTTCACGAGCAAGAATCTTCATTTGGATTCATCGATCCGAGGTGCGCAAAGGAGAGGAAAGATGTTCTGGCTTCTCTGTTTTCGAGGCGTGCGATATTGAAATTGGAAGGGGTTATTCAGCAAACAGTGTGTATTTTTCCATTTCACGCGTAACGTTTAATTGAACATTAACGCAGGTTAATCAATTCATATCCTCTCTTCTTTCCTACGAGAAGCCTGTCCCAAAGCCGGTCAACATGCGCCTCGCTTATCTTTCGACCACCATGGAAGTCATCATGTCATATTGCTTTGCAAAGTCTTATAATACTCTAACATCGCCTGACTTCCGACATCCACTTCTCATCGCCCTTGAGAGCCTGGGATCGATCAACTTTGTCTTGCAACACTTTTCATTCCTTGCACCACTGATATTTGGAATGCCTTATTGGCTGGCGAAGAAGATCAGCCGGGAATCGGCAGCGTTGATAGCTGTGTTTAATGACATGGGAGCTCAAATCGACGAGATACTTGCTAATCCTTCATCACTTGAGCTTGCGGAACATGATATCATCTATCATCGGCTACTTGCTCCTCAAGTCGGGAAGGAGACACCATCTCGGTCATCTTTACTAGCGGAGTCTTCTACTATGCTCGCGGCTGGAAGTGATACTGTTGGAAATGCATGCACTGTTGGAACATTCAACATTTTACGGAACCCTGATATTCTTCAATGTTTTCTGAAGGAGCTCGACGAAATCTGGCCTGATAAAGATGCTGTAGTTGGATTTGAAAGATTGGAGAAGCTACCGTATCTAGTCAGTGTCTCATTTTAAAAGACGGCGCCTCAAACCCATCTCTCAAACGTAATATTGTTAGACTGCCATTATAAAAGAATCTCTTCGCCTTTCACATGGTGTTGTTAGCCCTCTTCCGCGGGTTGTTCACAACGATACTGTTATTGCAGGAGTTTCAGTCCCAGCAGAGGTAATGTATTTTCATCTCTGTTGGCCTATGTTGAGATCAAATATAAATGTTTATAACAGACTGTCGTTTCAATGGGCCAGACGTTTATGCATCTCAATCCACATATATTCTCTGATCCATTAAAATTTTCACCTGAGCGTTGGCTGCAGCCTAACTCCAGAGAGCTCGATAATTATCTCGTTCCCTTTTCAAAGGGACCAAGAAGTTGCTTAGGTGTCAAGTGAGTCAACTCAGTATTTAAAGATCTGACACTTATGTACACAACTGTGCTTTAAGCTTGGCATGGTGCGAACTTTATATGATTCTTGCCAACACATTTCGTAAGGTTGATTTGGAGATTCATGATACACAGTAAGCTCTTGTGTTCCTGAGAACCCGTCATTCTTGAATGCGATGAATACAGGCCGGAGGATTTCGAATACAAGGCATTTCTGACTCCCAAATACGATAAACCATTGAGGATTTTTGCGAAAGCAAGGCTTATCTAGATACGCACCTCGACGAGCTAGCTTTATTTGGGACTATCTCGGCAACGAGTGCTTTGCTAGAACTAAAAACTGTGATATAATACACGTTAAATAAATGTTGCTTTTAAAGTGTTGATTGGCTTGCTTGTTGGCGTACATACTTCATAAATTGATGTGAAAGATCTGTACTAGATCCACAGCCCATAAAGTTCATATTACGAAAATATGATGTATTTTTATAAGCAAAATTCCTTTCCGTCAAATACATATAAGGTACAATATATATCTACATGGAGAGCTGCTTGTTGCCCGGAACACATCTGTTGAATTCACAATGTCAAAGCTGATTCCGCACTTCTGTCATTGGCCACTTTCAGTTGAAAAAGCCGAACAAGCTAGCCTATCGGCTTCGGCACAGAAGGTCATTCTTTCAGCTAATTGACCCCTTATGTTGTATATTTTACAGGTTAATGGTTCACAACGTAATCATCATATTGCCAAGAAAATTGTCATAAACATCTCCGAGGTCGTATAGTGTACGTAAAAGAGACAGAAGCAAGCAAAAATATAAGCAACATATTTATGTTCGTAATTAAACATGTTCGAGATGTTCAGTTTTTCCTTTTTCCTCCACAGGTGACATGGAACATTTCTCATCGTCACTAACGCCGTCGTTATCAATATCAGCAGTAGTGGGTGTCAATGATTGGCCATGTTTTCTGCAGGACGGTTTAAGAGATTAGCGTACGCGCTGTTAAATAAAGGCAGGACTTACTCAGGTCCAAGTAATGTTAAGATAAAGATAACCCCCGCGACTAGAACAGTCAGAATTCCTATAACCTGTGCATATATTGCGGATCAGATACGTCAAGCATTCGGATTATTAAGAACTACCTTCACAAGATCCGGAACAATAGTTGGGACGCCTTTATCCATTATTGTAATAGTGAGACCTTTGGCAGCAGCTATAAACTGTCAGCATTTGTGAGCATTATTAAAGTTGTAAAACTTACCAGCTCCAACGGCCCCAGCAGAAGCTCCAATCATCTGTAAATGTGAGTGTTCTGTTAATGACTTCCGGGTGAGTAAAAGAACAACAATTACATTTCCAATCTGATACGTAACGCCGACGAAAGTGACGCGGAATTGGGGCGGAGCAAGCTCAGCAAGGTGTACCGGTATCTTGTAGCGCAAATCATTAGCAGAACCCAACATTACGTCAATGAGAAACATACCACTCCCCACGTGCCGACACAGAATTGGATAATGAAGTTGGCAGCAGCTAATGCGCCAAATGAGGAAGGTAGAATCCAGAGTGGGATGAATGCTGGAAAGCGGTCAGAATTACATCAGATAACATCAAGGTATACTACCTGCCAGGCCAAACATGAGGATACTTTAGGAATTGTTAGCTTAATCATCTGTGTAATAGAGCATCGAAGAACACGCACGCAACCATCAAGCGACGACCGGTTATTTGACTAACACTACCAGCCACGATTGTTCCCCTGCATAATTGAATCAGCATAGAAGTTCGGGATCGAGATTAAGAAGCACTAACACCACACCACCCTAAACGTCGGAGCTGTAGTTAAATAAGAATATGAAGGATAACAAATTGATACTAACGCAGTTCCCAATGATAATAACAACCGAGGCACTGTGGAGCGTAAAGCCTTTCGTGAACTGTAGGAAGCCGGAATAACCATCCTGTATGAATGCGTGAGTAAACATTAAATCCGATTACTAGATATCATGCTTACTTGCGTCCCATGATACAAATAACTGAAACCTAAAAAGAACTCAACATCGCGTACATGCGGCAGGCAGATGGGCTACTTACACGTCATGAGAATGCAGGTGTAAAGCCAGAGGAACCAATTGGCTTTCAACATATCGACTATGCCCTTCCAGAAGGTCGGAGAGTTGGCAGTAGACTCCCCTTTTCCTTCCAACCCAATTTCCTTCGAAGGTAATGAAGCCTCGGGGATGATGGAGCAAATAATGGCAGAGAGCATTGTAAGTCCTGCTGCAATCCAGTATAAACCACGCCATCCGGAAGAAGATTCGGGAACCAAGGTAAGCGTTATGACTCCGGCCAGTAAATACCCCAGAGGATATCCCATTTGATAGATGCCGCTAGCGAGTCCCCGAGCTCCAACGGGTAGATTCTCGAACACATAACAAGCTCCCAAGCCCCAAATTCCGCCCATGCTGATGGCAAATAATGAACGAAGAACAAGAAACTGCGTCAGAGTATGGGTAAAACTGGCGCCAAGGGTGAAGATCGAACTGAGGAGAAGGCATAACACGAGGGGCCATTTCCTTCCAAACCGATCAGCATAAAGCCCACAGAAGATCTGTATTATCAGGCAATGTTAGGTTAGATGGTAGACATAAGCATGAGAAACTCACCGCGCCTGCTGCTCTGCAAAGAAAAATCAAGTTGATAGAGTATGTCTAAAGTATTCATTAGCTAGGAAATATTAATGCAACGAGATGCGATTCTTACAATCTGTGCAGCAGATTTTCCGAACTGTGTGGCGAGTTGAGCCGTTGTCTGAGAATCGGCGAAGAAGTCCAGGGATGTACATGTCCAAGCGAGCCAGCTATACGATAAATTAGGCATGGTGAGCAGGAAGCGCACAGGAAGGTAGCGTACCATGACAGCAGTATTCCCCATTGATTGACTGTTAAACCGGCGACGAGGGTGAATACAGACTGCGACTTGTCTCCTTGCCGAGTCCGGGGGACAAGATTTCGCACGAAAGAAGACATTGTGGCAGGAAGGTGGCGTTTCCTGAGCACCTCGCTGGCTTATAAGCATCGAATATTCGGCGCCCTCGAATATAACTTGAGAGGAGTCGAATGCGGGAGAAGCACCCACAGAGTCACCCAATAGCATGCGGAACTCAATTACACGTCGACTTGGCTTCTGTACTATGTTGCGTATGATCAGAATTCCATGAAAATTGCAGACTGAATAAAACGTAAGACTCCACCATGACTATCCCATTCACGGTATAATTCTGTGCAAAAGAAGCCTCTACGGCAGCTGCAGGGTCTGCGTGCTCCCGGCCGTTCCTGGTTCTCTCCAAAGATGTTCGGCTGTGACGTTGTTCGTTGGACAAACTTTATAGGTAATGCAGATTACAGTGGTTGATATAGGGGAACAGAGCCTAAATGAGCCTACAGCGTTTGGTGAGGAGGATCTGCAATACATAGCACGCGAAGAACATAATTGACATCAAGGGTTTTTTTCAAAAGGCATAAAGTTGAAGCAAATTCACTTCCCCACGGGTTAATGTACATCACATGACAGTGAGAACCCCAAATGCAATCGCTATAATTTTACGCGCGACCGTGTTCTCTGGTGTAGTTCAAGTTTTAATTTTAAACCTGGAATAAGTATGTGCTCCTGGTGTTACACATTTTGATTAGTTTGGTCCATCATTCAAAAATAAACCATTACTCTGTACTTAGCATATGCCTGTGGCACCGGCACATAAAAACTGGTGCATTTTGTATCCACTTGCCTACTAGTGTCTAGTGCGCATCCATGCTACTTCATCCCAAATTGGTATAATTTGTCGACGCATAGCTAGCATATTGACTTTCGACCATTCACTTTTTCGCGAACATATACGAAAAAGCCGGAAGAAAAGCTGGAAAAGTAACTAAAAGTAACTTCTTAGATTGCCGAGAATTCAAATTTCACTTGGAGCTGTAGCCTGTGTGCGCTTTTAAATTGAGAGAAGCGGCGCCATTCGAAAACTCGACTTAGTGTAAGTAGACCAAGTAAATATGGCTATATTTAAATTTTATAGCTCGCGAGTTGCCGACAGCTTATCTCGATGTCGGTTAATATGATATTCAGCGGCCTCAATAATCAAGCTGCCCATAATTGCCGATCTGCGACTTTGCACCAAGTTTCTGGTTGATATACATTGCCTCTAGTATTTACTGTATCATCAGTGGAAAACCGGCGCATGAGCCTGGACGTGGTCGGAACTGAAGGCTATATCCTCCTGATCACGCATTCGAGCAGTACGTCCCCAGCTCACTTATGCCTGACGAATGGCAGATCTGTTGGCTGAGTCGGGCTAATAGACAAGCGCACAGACCCAGAGAGAGGCGGCGAGCATACGAAGCATTGCATGGCGTTATAAATAGATGGTAGTGTATATACAATAAGTGACATGAATCAATAAATTAAACAGCCTAACCCATCCTCACGCGACGGTGATATTATACCTCTCCTTCTCCCATTCATTCCATTCGAACACAGGCAACGGATGGGCCTCGGTGTTGAATACCCATTTATCGAGTGATATGGGATCTGAATCGTCGAAGAGGAGGTAGAGGTATTTGAGGGTTTCTGCTAGGAAGTAACTGAATAGTGCAGGTGTGTTAGAGAAGGAAGAGAAGAGGGAGGAGAGGGAGATGGACAGACCTGGGCATGTCGTCGATTTTTGGGAATGGGGGAGTATCGACGGAAGCGACGCTTGCGTATCCGTATTCGGTTTTGGAATGGGTTTGGATGGATTGGAATATCTCGTAGCCTCTTTCCCTCCATTTGATATTCCGTGTTGTTTTCCACATGAGGTAGATGCTCTCCACTGTCTGTAAGCCCCAATTGGCTTAGTTGATTTGAGAGAAATGGAAATGGAACGGACGCACCTCGGGTCTGAGCAGGTACGACGGGCTACCATTCGTATAATCCCTCATCGTCTCATTCTTCTCAGCCGGCGCCTCTCCAAGACCAGGTACACCCCCCTGCCTCCCATCCTCTTTCCACTTATCCACCTGATCAACCCACTTTTCCCCACCGGAGAACCGCACTCCATCCGGCCCCAACCCAGATTGCTGATCCGCGTAGGTAACATAACACGTATACGCCAGCCCCGACGCAGCCCATTGATGGAGCTCCTTCGTCTCGGCGGGGAGGTCGGGGAGAGTGAGTGTTCCGAGGGCAAGGAGGCCTGGGAGGAAACATGAGAGGTGTTCGAGGTTGTGTGTTACGGACCCGTAGAAGATGTCGGTTACGTAGAGGAGGTGGCGGGTTGGGGAGGTGTACAGGAGGTTTTGGAGGATTCCTTCTATTGATATTAGGTCTGTGGGGGGTGAGATTGGGAGTGCAGATGGATGATTTGGGTTTACGGACATTGGTTACGTGCGCGTTGGTCTCCTGTGAGTATCCATTGCTTGAGAAAGTATTCGTACCCGCTGTCTACACCACCCCCTACTCCGATGTGATCTACGAGCGACACGATAAGTTAATGGCTACCTGCAAGGGGACGACGGTGTACGTACTTGAGGCAGGCTCCCCTTCCCAGGTCCACTTTTCGGAGAAGAGACCATCGGTGACGTTGGCTTCGTACATGTGGGTCATCACTTTTTCCACCTATCGCTGGTTAGTAACGACACGGCGGGTTGAGGTAGAAGCAGACATACCTTTTCATAGTACTCGGCCTTTCCCGTCAACTTTGCAAGATACTTGTATTCAAGCTGACAACTCGTAGTTTCAGCGAAAAGATGAAAAGGGCCCATCCAGCCTGACGATGTCATCCCTCTACGAACAGTCAGCGGATGCTAGTGGGAGAGGAGAACCAAAGCTCACGTATCGGTGTTCACGCCGAATTGGGGAAGTCCGGTAGTGGTGTTGAAGACGGGGAGCATGAGCCTGCCTAGATCGTCTGCGCGGCTTAGGAGGATGGGTTCGCCTGAGAGGGCGTAGGCGGATAGGAGGCCTCCGAGGTAGCGGATGATGGTTTCGAAGAATGGGGCGGATTCCCAGGCCTAGTTGGATGAATTGTTTAGTAGAGGGAGGAGGGGATAAGGGGGTAAGGGTGCGTACGTTGTTTAAATGAAATCGTTGCTCGGCGACGGCTTTGATGGCTCTTGAGAAATCGTCGTGAAGACCCATTAGCCACATTGTGTCGAGGGAGTCGAGCAGCGACACTGCCCATCCGTTGAATCTTTTGGAATTGTTAGTGAGAGCATTTCGAGGGAAGGAGATGGGATTGAATTACTTATCGGATTTACCCCCTGATACGGATAGAAGTTCGTCCGATGGATATGCGAGTTTGTTATACCCATTCATGGCGTGCACATATGCCTCTCGCACTTCCAGTTTCCGGTCGTGCCAAACATCGGTGACCACTGGTGGATGATGTGGACGGTGTGGATGTGGACCTTCCATGTCATCGAAATGCGGGTATGGCGGACGAGGCGAAGCGAAGAAGGGGAAAAGAAACCATGTTGAGATGAAGATGATGCATAATAATGCAATGTAGCGGTATAGTCGTTTCCCTAGGATCCCTCCCTCTTTGAACGACATGGAGAACGCTGAGGAGGAGTGTCGGTAGTGAGGGAGGGTCGTTGAGGGGAGGGTAAATTGCACCTGGATAGAATTGCAATTCGAGTCCTTGACATTTGTTGTTGCGGCGTGTATAAACCATGCCAATGCCAAGACAAGGGGTTGATCACAATCCGTGGCTTTCTATTTTGGGTCGAGGAGGAATTAGCCGGTGTAGCTGCGAATCGGGGGCGTATGCAAGGTGCTGGTATGTGCAGTTATCCACGGGACTAGTTGGTGAACCATGTTCGGAGAAACTAATGCGAGGACGTGGACAGACCAAGGAAGTCGGAAGAGAGATACAAGTTGCGAGTCTATATCATTTAGTGATTTGGACAGCGAAGCATTCTCTTGGCACGGATCAATTGTCTACTAGTCTCGTATGGCAGGAGGAGGGCAAATTGAAAAGGCGACGTTCATGAAGGTGTCCTCGAGATGAGCTACGAGTAGGTGCGTAGTGCTATGTTAGCTCGTTGACCGGACAGATGCTAATCCATTATCTCCCTCTCAGCGATAGTGCCGCTTTTTCTTGTACTGTAAGAGTATATAACATGCAATAACAGGCTCATCCAGTCCGATCGTTGCATGGCATGTCGAAGTCACCTATACTGACGATTGGATCAAGGAATCGACTAAACTCACAAGACAAAGTGCCCAACCTCTGCGTTCAGTGCTGCTCGAGGCGCACACTGCAACCAAGGCAATATCCCCGACGCTCAACATGCTATTTATACATCTCGCCAGAGTTGACTTCGCATCACGCGGTGCTCTCGCCAATGCCTATCTTCCCACCTAATCACCCTCGACCGTCTTGATCTTTCCTTCATGTCCTATCAACCCCAACGAGCCCCTATCCCTCTTGAACCCTTGCGCTCCCCTCCACCGCGGCCTGGAATTGGCTCGGAAGTTGTGAGGAGGGGTTGGGTGGGGGTTAAAGAGGATGGAGGAGGGTTTTCGAGTTGGATGTGGAAGGAGAGGTGGGTGACTTTGAAGGATAGGACGTTGAGTGTTCGGAAGAATGAAGTGCGTCTTCCGTTGGAATCTTTTATCCTTTGGTTTTACCATTCATGTCCATAGGCATCTCCACCGCAGTATGTCATATTCCTATCAGACATATCCCACGTCGAGCGCACGGATATAAGACCCTACTCCCTCCTTCTCGAAACCAACGACAAACGATACCACCTCTCCTTCAAAAACGATGACGAGCTGTACAATTGGCAAGATGATATCTACGCCCGGAGTTCTGGCGGCGTGTCGAACCCTACGGACGTCAGGCATAAAGTTCATGTGGGGTTTGATGTCGTTTCGGGGAAGTTTACGGTACGTGTTGTGGAGATGGATGCGGATTGTTGATTGAGAGGTGCTTCAGGGGTTGCCGGACCAGTGGAACAAGTTGCTTAACCAGTCTGCTATTACGGAGGAGGATTATTCGAAGGACCCGCAGGCTGTGTTGGATGTTCTTGGGTTCTATACAGGTACGTTTTCATTCGCTCTCTATTCGAAAACAAGCTGATGTTCCAATCGATGAACAGGCTCCCCATCGCCTTTCAACACCACTCCACTCAAACCCCCACCTCCACTCAAACCTACCCCTCCCACGCCTTCCACCTCCAACATCGAGCCACCTCTTGAACAAAGCCTCGCACGTGCAGCCGAGAAAGTCCACAATGCCTATAACAGTCAATTGCAAATTAGACCTCCGACGAAGCAACCTGCTCCTGTTAAGTTATCTCCTAGGCCGCTTATTACCGTCGCGAGGCAGTATGAGGCTATGAGTAGGGGACAACAGTCGACTTTACCTTTGGCTGTGGATCTTGGGGCGAGGGAGAAGGCTAAGGGACCGCCGAGGGTGGAGGGGGAGGGGGAGAAGGATAATCAGGATTGGGAGAATGTCGCTCTTGAAGAACGCATGCGTGCCGTTATGATTCACCACCAACAGCAAAATGAAGGTCCATCCCCCTCGAAGGTGCAAGTGAAAAAGGAAGAGGTGCGTCAGATATTATTTGACCAGATATTTCTTTAATTTATATATCTTTCACAGGTCAAGGAGGAGGAGAAACGGGTCAGCGCGATGAACGACGCGGAGGTGATGGAGAAGCTGCGCCAGGTGGTATGCGCTGATGATCCTAGATTGCTTTATGCAAAGATTAAAAAGGTCGGGCAAGGGTGAGTTGTGTCTTTTTCTACTCTTGGAAGAAACTAGTCACATAATATGTAAAGTGCCTCCGGACAAGTATTCGTTGCCAAAACCCTCTCGAACGGAAAGAAAGTAGCAATAAAAGAAATCAACCTCTCTCGACAGCCCAAGAAGCTCATTGTGAACGAAATCATGATCATGAAGGAGACGCGAAGCCAGCACCCGAATATTGTTAATTTCTTGGAGTCGTATCTCATTAGGAGGAATGAACTGTGGGTTGTTATGGAGTTTATGGAGGGTGGGGCGTTGAATGATGTTATTGATAATAATGAGGCTATGGAGGAAGGGCAAATTAGTAGGATTTGTTTGGAGGTGAGTGCGAAGATGGTCTGTTTTAAGTTTGGGACTAAAGGATCGGCTTTGGGGTAGACATGCAAGGGGTTGGACCATTTGCATAGTCGGGGTATTATTCATCGCGATATCAAGTCTGACAATGTACTTCTCGATGCACATGGACGTATCAAAATCAGTGCGTCTGTCTTTACCCCTTATAATTGTCTTAATTAACATGTGCTTTCTAAAAGCCGATTTTGGCTTTTGCGCTAAACTAACAGAGAAAAAACCCCAACGCGCAACATTCGCAGGGACGCCCTACTGGATGGCACCCGAAGTCATCAAGCTAAAAGATTACGGTACCAAAGTAGACATATGGTCTCTCGGCATCATGGCCATCGAGATGATCGAGGGTGAACCCCCGTATATGGACGAAGAGCCGATAAAGGCGTTGTATATGATTGCGACGAATGGGACGCCGAAGTTGAAGAATGCGGAAAAGGTTGGGAGGGAGTTGAAGCTGTTTTTGGCGGTTTGTCTTTGTGTTGATGTTGCGTCTAGGGCGAGGGCGAGTAAGTTGATTGAGGTGAGAGTGCATTTTTGTCTTTAGGGGCGTGGGGTGCTGATTTGAGGATTTATAGCATGAGTTTTTCAAGAAGGCGTGTGCGCTGTCGGGGCTTGCGCCGCTGTTGAAGTTCAAGACGAATACAGGTGTTGAATAGGAGGTTGCTCCTAGTAATGAAATTCATTCTTTTCTATTTCCTTCCATATGTCATAGGGTATTTATGGCTACCGCTTATGCGCTTGTAACTTCAATCATCTATTCATCTCGTCATTATTTTGGATTCTTTCCCCACGATTTCTTGTACAATGAAAGGGCTTATTTTATCCAAGACACTCAATGTCTGCCTATTGTCTTGACATTACCAGTATTGTACGCTATCTAAACATTGATATCTTCCTAGACTTGCAGCCGTTGGAGACCTATGGTGATAACTTTACGCTAAAGGTCAACCATACCGAGTGGAAAGTCTGGCATGGGTAGAAGTTTGCCAGATTACGCGGACGCAAAGCCTATTAGGGGGCAGAGGGGAACCCAGAATTGAAAATATACTAGTGGTCGTTCACAAAATGTTTAAAATTTATAATAGATAAGCTAACCTTGACATGATCAGATGGTGGGTAAACCAGATGAGCTTATGATCGCCAAAGAGCCGTACTTGTTGAGCACTAAGTGGGAGAGGGCGACCGCTGAGCTGTCATATTTCTTTTTACGTAAGTAATCTATGTAGCAAGCGTGGCGCCTACGGACAGAGAATTGGCACCCCTTCTCTTAACCTCGCGGGTTGCTACAATTTTAAAGTACGCGCATTCAATTTGTTACATAGTAGCTGCACGAACTCTCCATTCTGACGATAAAGTTCACGATGTCAATGTTCTGGACCCTGCTTAGAGTTAGGCTGCTCGGTATGAAAGAGTCAATTCTCCTCGCGATGGCCCGTAAATCTACAGACCTTTCACCAGAAATTCCAGTCTCGGGTATATTTCCCTATGCAACTTCTCTCACTCCAGCTTCCGAAGAAACAATCGATCCCGTAATTAACTGTATGTGATAAAACATGTTAGGCTCAGTAATCCTCTATACATAGCATAAAATAACTAACCTCAATACCGAAAAGATCACAGTCCAAGTTCACGTAGACATTTGCCAGCATTACCTTTGTTAATAGTACTGCTTGTGGCCTCCAAGTTCCTTAGTGAATCGACAAGTCCAGGTTCTGCCAGAAGTTGTTTCTTGCCAACGGCTAATGCTATTTGTTAGTATATAAGGAACAAAATAAATTATATAAACAAACGTGAGTAAGCAAGATTTCCCAGACAAATAGCCGCTGCATTTTGAGCGTCTAAGCCAGTAATTGATAGCAGATCCGTCAAAGATGTCACCAGGCCTGGCTCTGCCAGTATTAGCTCTTTTCCTTTTGCTAAGTTATATGCTCAGCAATTTGATGAACAAAAAAAATTGAGTAACGAACCTGGAATAGAAAGAGTGCAAAGACAGCCAGCGATGTCATTTTTGACTTGATAAACGGTAGTTGTTGCTAGCAAATTGGCCAAGGATTTAATTATGCCAGGAATTGCCAGAAGACGTCTGCCGCTGTGAGAATCTAATTATATTTTGAGTGACTGACTATTTAGATAGTAGGCAGGCACCAACCAGACCGCGCCAGTGGACGCAAACAATTTATCGCTGCACCTTTGCCATGCGGTGTAGATGTAGCTAACATGTGTGCTAGAGAGTTGAATATGTTATGCTCAGCCAAAATACATGCAATGCCAGCCTCTTAAAAATAAAGTCAACTCATATAATTTGCAAATGGGGAAGTGATTGACCTGATTTGCTTAGGGTTTGCAGGCAAGTGACTGCCGAGACCTGGCCATTTGTGGGTGCAGTAGCGACCATATCTGCTAAAGATCTAATAAGTCCAGACTCTTCTAAAATACTCAATCGGACGTCCTCTAGATATATTGTCAGTACAGCAAAATTTAAAATTTGTGTGCAATACCTAAGGAAGCCAAACAAGAAAGAGCACTAGCAGCTGACGATTTTCCATTCGGAGTACCCGTTGCTACCATATCCGCGAGGTGTTTTATCAGTCCAGGTTCAGCCGCAATTTTGGCCCTGCTAGCATCTGGAAATTGGCTCAGCAAATTGGGTCAATATTGAAGTGAAAATATATACTTGTATGATAACTTATATATGCAAATACGCCGGCAGCAGGTGTCTCGCCACCTTCGGCAGGTTTAGTAACCATTTCTGTTAATGATCTGAGGAGTCCAGGTTCTTCTAAGATAACTCCCTTCCATGCAGCTAAGTATGATATTAGCCGATGGTAGAACAAAATAAAACATAAATGTGCAAACATAAGTATGAGAGATTATGAAGACAAGATGCTGCTTGAGACTTTTCGGCTGGAGAGTCCGAAGCCAACATCCCTGATAGGGCTTTCGATAATCCAGGTTCTTCCAGAAGTGCTTTTTTCCCATCAACTACCAAAATTCTCAGTTGCGCGCATGCAAGATAGAATATAAACTCACGCGAGGTAGCGATATATTGAATGCACCCTGCGGCAGCCATTTTTCCAGCGGAAGTAGCCGTCTCTATCATAGATATCAGAGATTGAACTAACCCAGACTCCTCGCGCAGGCGTTTACTGCCATCATCTATTAATTCTATATTTAGATTGTGAACATTTCAGAAGGGAAAAGCGAACCTGATTGAGCCAGAAGTCTGAGCCCAGATGCGGCTGCAGTTTTGCTATCCGGAGCTCCTGTAGTCAATATTTCCGATAATGATTTGACTAGATCCTGCGTTTGTAACAAGTGTTTTCGACTGGCAGCTGAGAGTTATGTCAGTACGTTTCAGTATATGAAAAAAACATGCGGCTAACCTGACAGAGTCAGTTTCGAGAGATCACCGGCAGCAGATATGTCGCCTTCTGCTATAGCTACGATGATCGTTTCTGCTGCTGATGATGCAGATTTGATTTCCGTCGAAGATTTTTGTTCGTCTTCGCTCGATATGGGGAAATATTCCACTTTCTGGTCACCGGAGCCATCATCTTGATCACCAACTTGAGTAGCAGACTGGGATTTGGATGTTGACTCTGTAGGATCATGTCAGAAATGACGTAATAATAATAGTCAAATAAATAACCAACCAGGTTTCGATAGTAAAGACTTCAGTTTTTGATATATTATTGAAAAAGGAGGCCTTTTCGCTGGATCTGGAACCCAACAAGAAGTGATTACAGCCCATAGATCGTCGCTGCTCAGTAAAATCGGCCGAGGAGGACGCTTCTCTCTTGTCACAACGAGATAAGGAAGAGCAGAATCGGCAACATGAGAAAAAGGAATTTCATCTTCCGAATAGAGCTCCCAGGCAGTAATTGCGAAGCTATATAGATCTGATGCCTTTGTCAATGCATCGCCCTCCAGGCATTCAGGTGACATCCATCGTAATGTGCCACTGCCTTGACTCGTAGAGCCGCCGCCTAATTTTACGGAGCTGGATAGTTGATTCTGTATTAGTACCACACCGAAATCTGCGACCATGGCGTTCTTATTTTCGTCAATGAGAATATTCGCCTGTAAAGTAATATATATATCTCAGCTCCGAGAAAGATAGAACAAAAACGCTAACAACACGCACCGCCTTCAGGTCACAATGAATTATGTTTCTTCCGTGAAGATAAACCATTGCCAATGAAACTTGGGTCAACTATTTACGTATTAGCATGTTTTTGTACGCTCAAGTATAAATACTTACAATGGCTATGCGATCAAATTCAGGGAATTTACAAAGGAAGTCGTAGGCATTCCCATAATAGCATAGACCGCTAACAATAAAGGGCTAGATTGAGGTGAGTCTCGCTGCCGACATTATTAGATAGAATAGACACCTGGGATGCCTCTAAACATGCACCGTAGAAAGGTAGAATATGAGGATGACTTAATGAGGCCCTACCAAATCGTTAGAAACAAGAAGTATAAGGATGGTTTCACAGTTTTTAATCACCATATCTCAACCTCTTTCTTAAAAAGCTGTAACATTGAATTAAACAAAGTTCTTTCAATCGTTGATTTCATATATCTCACCTTCAAGCTCCGCGGATCCGTAACTTGCGCAAGATTCTCATTCATGACTTTCACTGCAACTACCTGCAAGAATTTGAGTGCTTAAGCTAACATGTTCAAGCAGTAGAAAACATACCACATTATTCCATTCTCCTCTATAGACACTACCAAACCCCCCACGGCCGAGTAACGATGCTTCATTTGCATCATAGGTGACCTCTAGCGCATTCAAATGCCACGAAGCGGATTTTAGAGGAGGGTTGAACTTGGATAGGCGGCATAAAACATTGGCTGCTTTCTTTATGAATTTATGTTCGGTGACGGAGCTATCCGGGGGTATGTTTGACGCGAGCTAACAATGAAGTTAAAAGTCGAAGATTCCGGATCGGTACTTAAAGACCTACTCTTGCAAACGCTTCAGCGAGTGATGACATCCTATATCGCGATCCTTTAGCTCCCGTATTGAGAGCACCCAGAATAGACTGATCCGATCGAGCTGCATCGTTGAGCTTGTCGATTAGAGAATCTTCGTCGCGTTTCCGCGCGTGATTCATTTCTTTCTCGTGTTTGCCAAGGTCCAATGCAGCTTCAACCTGATGAGACGGAAGATAGATGTGAGTTTATAGTCGAGATGTATCGTCCGAGAAGACATACTTTAACTGCTCGTGCTGCAAGAGAGATGGTATCTTCCGTCTCCCTAAGCTGAGACGCTATCTTTTCGGAATGATATATTCTCCAGGCCAGATCTTTGCTAGCTACAGTGTCGACGACAACTTCAACCTGTTCACATGCGCTACACAGTTATCAGTATCCTAATATCAGGGATCACAGGTTTGACTCTTACGCGTTGACTTTCTCCACCTCCGTAGCTGTCAAAGATGTTGGAGATCGCTGTCTATTAACTTCTAGCACGAGGTCTTTGACGCGTTCGAGAAGAGCTTCCAAGACGGCTCTGTGCTGATCGACAATTGCAAACTGTTCCGCAGCATGATTGAGAGCCTCAGTATTAATTCCGTGGATGTGAATAACGTTCTGATTGCCATGAACATCACTGAAAGAGCCTCCGCGGATATCAAAACCGTTAGCTTGCTCGAATAACCCCATCGTTGTAACCTTCGCGTAAGAGAGGGAGGAGGGAGATGGATGTGGAAAAGAAAGGATATCGCTAATTATTTGACTATGATTTATTTAAGCGCTCACCAACTTACCGATCCGGGCTCCCTGGATACGCTTGACATGCGCATGTATAGCAATGCTGTACCTTCAAGTCCCCGAGTGTACACAGGTTGAATAGCAGACTAAAAGTCTACATCATATTAAACTACTTCATCGAAGTGCGCTTACCCACTTCTACTGAGGCAAAGCAAAGGTCATTCTGTCTCAACCGTACCCCATCTTTGACATCCCAGTATACTAAAAATAGCACAAACTGAAACACTCTTCATCACCGTGATCCTCCGAATAGATCAAGACATATTCTTCTCGCAGCCGGTGACTGATAACGGCATCTGACACTGCCATTGCTATATCTATAAGCAGCGGAACAAGAATCAATAGCTGAAAAGAAGGAAGTACTATGTTTGGAATTCCTTGGAGGGTAGCATCATTCACACAATGGTGATTTCATGTCGTTATCAACTCTCCTTAACACCGCCACGCACCGCGTTCCAATCCTTATCACTCTAACAACCAGTCGTAGGTCTTACATCCACATTCACTCGCTTTCTCATAACACTACCCACTGCACAAAAATGGCACCAGAAAAATAACTTCTGACAATCTAACCCCCGTTTACCCATTCTTTTGAAGAGAGAAACATCAATAACGCCGCCAATTTAATCACGTCCTTCGGGTGCAAGCTATTAAAAGTGAGCGCTTGAGCAGTTACTGGCTAAGGGATTTATGATTCGTACGTCACTTCCCTGTAACTCTTCCCTTGGCATTGACAGACTCTCTCTTCAGCTCCGTAACCCTCCACCTCCTCTCAACCCGGTACACCAAAATGCCGTCCCAACCAAAGCTCACCCCATCTTTCTCCCTCAAAAATCCAAATATGATTTCTTGTTCTACCTTTCCTTAGCAGAGAAGCTGG
>JASFDC010000046.1:0-25876 GCA_036937075.1 Mycocalia duriaeana | reverse complement strand
TGCTCTATGACATCTGCTTCGGGTGCCGTGCAAATTGCAGAAAATAGCGGCACGAGCACTGTCTGTGAGTAGTTGAGCCAGGCCACATCCATACCAAGTAGGCTTGCCAGAGGGTTCCTGGGGGTTGTATTCTCCGCCCACATTCCAAAAGTTATGTTTCGCGAGTCAGAAGACCTCCATATCGGTACAGCGTAGAGCAACGTCCTTAAATAGCACCACAGAAGCTGGAAAGTGACAATGGCAAATAGTCCCCAAGTTTGAATTCCAGCCATTAAACGGGAATAGAATCCGCTAAGCTTGTCAGTACTAACGAACATCGACGGCATGCTGATACCTCTGGAGCCAGATACACCGTTGTATATCATAGTGGTGGTAATTTTTTTGGCCTGGGATTTCATTGCAGGGGACAGAAGCGAGAAAGAATACGAAAAGTCGGCTTGCCGGAAGGCAACACCCAGACTCTTGTACATAGCGATGAGCTGTGGATAATATCCTGCAATTCAACATCAGAAAGTTATCTAAAAAAGCGCAATGGCACCAACCTCCTTGGAAAGACCTCATGGGCACGTCGACGCGCCATTCTTTCTGTTGCCCTGGAATAGGTATGGAAATGGAAGAAGAGTCCATCCCAATGGACGATGACTATATATCGTAAGCTTGATTCCTAACGCGGCAGTGTCGTAAGAAGGGACAGACCTTCTCAAAAAGGTGAACATCAAAATGGACATCGTTATCCTCCTTTGGCCTCGTCAAAAGATGCACGGTCGTAAGACCAGCCAGACCACTGCCAATCACCGCTACCTTGACAGTACGAGACATTGTGGCTAAAGGGGTAGTCCGGCGAGTATGCTTCGTAGTGGACTATGTGCGAGGCAGTAACAATGGCAGCTGCACCAAGCGAAGGAGTTGGCGTGTTGTATGAGAGACAGCAATAGTAGTCACACCAGAAGTGCCCGAGAAATTAAAGTCTGCTGGGAATAAAAGCACCTGGGGTCCACTTTGGCATGTACCATACTTAAGAGCGTGAGATCGCGCGTCGAGGGATCGAAGAATCTTGGCGAGCGAGTAGCATGTGATGACGGATGGGATGGTTCATTGAAGGATCGAGGGAGTGTATCGCGCTTGTCCCTACAAGGTCATCTAATTCCTCTAACAGGCAACTCTGAGGCACAGTGGCTACTACATATACTCGTATATACCTGGTGCTCCGTATATTTTATTATATTGCCTAGCTAATTATTGTAGCTAAAACACCCTTCACCGTCTTGTTTTTTGGCGTCCAGCACGTCCAGCTTGGCGCACTTCCACCGGTGACGATATGATCCATAAAACTTCTGCAGCTCGCGATCGGCCGTTTCAAAGTCGAGAACCAGAGGTAAAGGCCATCAAACATATATTCATACAGATGATTGCACATCCATGGGCTGGGCATGCTCCATAATAAACCATTACTAACCAATCTGACAGTCAACCTCAGTCAATTCGGCGTCGCTTTTCCCGATAACCATCATCCACTGATCGTTCGCGAGAACGCCGCCCATCTCTCCGACCGTAATTCATATCTTTATAATTCTTCCGAGGCGGCGAACGTGAACGAGATCTTGACTGAGATCGTGGCCTGCGAGAAACACTGTGCCGTGGATAGTCGTCTCCCCTCGCTCGTTTGGCGTAATGTCCGTCCTCTCTTCTGCCATAATCGTCGTTGCTGCGGCTTCGATGCTGATCCTGCCGCTCATAATCGTCAGGGCCACGGCGTGCGTCGGACTGCCTGTCTCTCCAAGAACCATGATCTTGGGATGACGCAGAAGGTCTTGTGCCAGTGGGTGCTGCGTTGGCACCAGTGACGCGATTAGTAGCTGGCCCGGTGTTCTGAGGGCAGTCTGTGAAAGCAACGTTTATTAATCTACAACAAAAACCACCGATTCACAAACCTTTCTTCAGGTGAGGACCTCCACATAGGAAGCAGCCTCCTGCTCCTTCCGTGGATGTTCCTCCCGCTTTTACTGGAGCGGTGCCGCCAAATCCACCACTCGCCACTGTGGTATCTTGATCCAACAGATGGGTATATTTTGTTCGACTTCTCTTCCCGAAATTCTTGACTTGCATCACTTTGGGAAGTAGAGATACATCAACAGTAGATTCTGTAGCTTCAGTGAAATCGTGCTTCCGTAGGATTTCCTCATCCTGAAACCTGCGTTGAGCGAATAACAGCGCAAGAACGTTTGCCTAATCACCTGATGAAAAGCACCTTTATGCCAGTATTTCTGTAAGAATTTCTGCTGGCCTTTGGGCTTATCCTCTCTCAGCTTCTGAGCCCTTTCAAGGTCCTCTTTGAGTCGCTGTTCCTCCGGCATAGCCCGCCGTCTTTCGATCTCTTCGCGTTCTTCTTCACGGCGCAAATCTTCTTCTTTCTCTTTCTTGATCCTGCCGAGTTCACGAAGTCTCCAAGCCTCAAACTCGGCAGCTGGATCGAGTCCATCGGTATCATCTACATCTGGAATGATATCTTCTTTTTCCTCTGCAGACCAATGAGCCTCTTGGACTGTACGTAAATAAAAGGACACTTACTCTCTGCCAATTCTCGTCTAATGCTTTCTGCCACAAGGTCATGACTCTGCTTTCTCCTTTCTTCAGCTTCTTCCTCTTTTTTTTTAAGGGCTTCTTCAGAGTCTCGCGCAATAGCCTCCTTATCAGCAATAGTAGCCCTTGCTCGTCTGCCGCAGAGTAAATTAGCGAATAACATTGAGAGTAATAACTACAAAACGCACTTGGGAACAAAAACGGGCCTGAATTGTAGCTTAGGTTTCTCCTCTTCCTCCGATCCCGATTCATACTCACTTGACTGTACATGAAGCCTTTAGCGGTTGCTAACTCGCGGCCGAAGAGACGCACCTCTTCAGTACCATCCTCCGCCTTCAATCCTACTTTCGGTTCATCCTCTGACTCCTCTGACTCTGATTCTGCACATAGCAAAATAAGTGTATTATTTAATGGCATAGTCAACGGAACGCACCTTCGTCCTCTTCCAAAGCTGTCCGACCGGACTCGACTCTGCCCGCGACAATAACCTTCCCTTCCTTAGACACACTAACATCTTTCAATGCAACATTCATTGCCCTCGCCTTTGGCAGTTCTTTCCGTATTTGCATGCCATCCTCATCCTCGTCCTCCTCTTTAACAATATCCTGGTTGCCTTCAATTAGAACATCGTCCTCTTCCAGAGTTTGGGATTCCTCCTCGACATCAGAGTCGGATTCGATTTCAGCCGCTCCTTTAGGAGCTTTACCCTTCCAGTAGCGAGCTGCAGGCCTTGCTAGCCTGGGAGCCTGTTTGCGAACCGTAGACATTAGAGTTAGTAAATATCGTATATTATGTCAACAACCGTGTCTGCTTGGAGGAGTGGCTGGCAGGCTCTGAATGAAACAGCTCACAACAAATACCCATAGGTTTGTATTTTAGGTTTTCGCGTAAATTATTGATTAACCCCATTAAATGCTATATATCATACAAGTCCCAAGACAATGGTTGCGCGCAAACTAACCTCTTTGCCTCGTTCGCCCAAAGTAGGGCCCATATTCCCGTCGGCATTAAGCTTAACATCAATGTATTCCTCTGTACGCAAGGAGCTTGATTTCCAACCCCAGCTTTGACTCACTGAGAATACATCGGGAGCACTTGTAAATCGTGTCTGGGATGAGCCAGTTGCACTAGCACAGCTTATGCTGAAATGTCCTGAGATTTGTGGCCGAGGATCCCTGTACGGTTGCATGGGAGCAATCGGAGTTGTAGTAGCAGGGACATTGCTGTTAGTACTCCCCAAGGTCGGCTCATAAGACGACTGAGAAGAGCTCAAATTCAGGGATCGTGACGACGTTGGTACAACCAACGGTGTCATGCTTCGCTGTAGAGGATGTATCGAAGGAGAATAATGCGTAGTTGGCGTAGGTGCAGAAGAGGGTAGCAGTGTTGTCGGAAGTGATGGTGTGCGACTGTGTGATACCTGGTCACCACCTTCAGTAGTACTGGCATTATTGTCCTTGTTGTTAACGGCGCAAGCTGGCGCACTTGCAGGAGGGATGGGATCTATGCTAGATTGCCGATGAAGATAAATCCCTAATTGTGTTTGCAACTTCTTTCGCACTACTTGGACGTAGATGTTGAAGAGACTGCCAGCGTACCATACAGTATGGGAATGCAACCTAGATTTTTCTTTAAGAGATTCCAAATCCCAGAATTCTACAGCGAAGCGATAGGGAGGGTAGGGTGACCAGCGCATAACACCGGCGGAGTCAGTCTCAATGCACGACTTCGCCGTGCGTGGCGGTTGATAGAGGCCGAAAAAGTGTGCCTCGGAGGTGGAGACATTGGAAGCTATACTGGTTCTAGGATTGAACGAACCTCGTCCTGGCGTCTGCGGTGCAAGCGCTGATGGGGTGTGTGAAAGATTAAATAAATCATCCATAGTTATGGATGCATTATTTGGAGACTGGCTAGTGCTGGAGCCCCCAGCTCCTATCCTGAGTGAAGCATCCCCAGGGATAGAGAAGTATAGTTTCGTATCATTAAGATTAGAACAATCCGCTAGATCGGCCGAGGATGACTTTGCCAGGATGTCTGCTGTCGTTAGGGCAATACCAAGTTCTTTATCGCGTGGCGGTGGCGATGATGGAGGCATCAACTGTAAAGTGCTCGAGGAAGAGTTCGAAGGTCGATAGGTTATCAGATGTTGAAGAATGGAATAGTTCCAATGCGCGGCCTGCAACACCGGCAGAGGGACAAATGGTCGTTTAGTTATCGGCGAAATATCCTGGGAGATGGTAATGATTTCATCCATCGTCTGGGAAATTAATTACTGAGTATATACGCGCAGAATAATATGGCGAACGTCCTACCATATTTGCATAATAGATTCCATTCGCAAACATTCTTGTCCACTCCACCTCCTCGTGTTCTGAGACACCATTCTTGCGTCTTATCTCCACTACGGATCGAGCAAACTCGTATCGCGCACGTTCATCCTTGACAAAAAGAGTATCTGCAGAGACAATTGCAGCTACCCACTTGGCATTAAGTCCGCCACGATTCCATATCACTGGAGGATCATCTACACGAATCCTCCGTGAAACTTCAATGGAAGGAAACGAGTGGTCGAAGGGCACGGTCATCGGACGTTTCCTAGACATAATGGGTGAAGACTCGGAGTAATCAGATGCTCCTAGCTCGAAAGCGAGCATGTCAGTCGCCCATCTTGCCAGCCAACAGGCACAAGCTTCGCCAATTTTATCGGAAAGAGCGCCATAGTGAGAAGAAGGTGCGTCTCTTTCGTCAGAGTCAGAGTCAGAAGTTGTCGACTCAGAGCATGCTAACCGCAAAACAGCGTTGTCATTATGCGGATTAAAATTGTCTTTCTCACCGCATTCCGATGCGATAGTTGACGTGGAATAACTTTGGTGTTTGTCTATTTGAGCGACATGCTCCAGTCCTACCGCGGCCTCAGGATCAGCTACATCCGGGAGACCTATACCTTTGCCGATGGCAAAATCCAAATAACGAATCACCGTACAGGGTCCGACTGTATCGAGAATCAAGGAGAGGGCCTGGGCAGCAACTGATGGGACAGAGAGGTATGTAGCGGTGGCAAGTAGCGAGAGTAACAGCCATGGACTTGCAGGATGATGTGTTGCGGGAATCTCGTTGGATTTAGATGCGCTGGAGAAGAATTTGAGGGGATGTGAGGTCGAAGGGACCATGCTTGGGGAAATAAACAAAGGCGGACCTCCACCGTAGAGACGGGATATACATATTCTGTAGACGACGGGTGAGCAGAGGCAAGCTAACGTGTAACAACACTTACTCAAACGCTGCAACAGATATATAGGGTAAGTAGGTGATCAATGGAAACAAGTCGAAATAAGTACCTGGCCGGGTTATATTCATATCGTCGAAGGCAATGGCAATGTCGTCAGTACCATTACGATGGCTGCTTCGCCTGGCTGAGGACTCGACAAAACCCGCAGTGAATAAGTCCCGGAAGAAACCCTAAATTTCCAGGATTAGAAAACGACGAGAAACCGCAAGACGAGGACAGACTGATTGAATGAGGACCAAACGATGGAGTCTGTAGACTGCATGCCATGAGCCGGTAACGCGCAATGTGACGTCGGAGGTCCTGGCCTCGAGGAAGGAGGTGTATATGTGATTCTGAATATCAAAGGCAGAGGGACCTGGGGAGTTCATGAGCCGGAGAATAAGATATGCTCATGCTGGCACTGGACAATTTATAACTTGAACAAGTGACAGTTCCTTGGGTGGGTCACCGACTTAGCTAGGACCCCGGCCCGACTTTTCAGTCCACTAAATCTAAATTATGTAATTATACTGCTCTTCATGGCTTACGCTCAGCCACACCCCCGGCTGTCCGTCCTCTCCTCGTCGTCCCACTCGTCCGTCGAGCATCTCTCCCCAACAACCAGCTCAACCCGCTTCTCTCTTCCCTCCGCACCCTCAGTCCATACAGCATATGCTTCTACGAAACACATTCCCCTCCGCCCAAACATTTATGACCGAAACCTGAACAAATCACGCGTAGCCGAGGTTTCCGCCTCAGCCTTTACCTTCCTCTTTGCAGAGCTCATTCAGTACACCCAGAAGCGAGTCAGCGGTATCAATGACCTTGAACGTCGGTATGTTCTTGTCCGCAGTTGCTGTCACGTGTCCTACTTATCCGCCGCAAGTCTGAACACGCTGGGGTACCGGGTCGGCACACGCGTGCTGGAACTTATGGCATGGCGCGCAGAATCTTCCTCGAAAGCTCGAAAGCGTGAAACTCGGTTCCTACCCGCACTCATGTCCATCCACACGCAAGTGTGGAAAGCCGTGTTTGGGAAGCCTGCAGACGCAATCGAAAAGAGTGTCGAGAATGCCGACGAATGTGAGCTTCGGTTCCCAGTTGTCTGCTATCTGCTGGCTTATACTTGCCAGACATGATTATCGACAATGACCCTCCTATTGAGCGACATATATCAGTTCCTCGAGACATGAGCCAACTCAGTTGTTCATCATTTACAGCAGGGATTGTGGAAGCTGTTCTTGACGGCCTTGGATTCGTAAGTAACCAGGGGCACATATTGGGATATGCTTTAACGTCAATGTAGCCTGCCAGAGTAACCGCACATAACACCCCGAACAATCAGTACCCGTCTCGAACGACAATATTAATCAAACTAGAGAAGTCCGTGCTGGAGCGCGAAGAGCTACTAAAGTAATGACTGTTGCATCTCTTGCATAAGCCTATTTCTGTACTTGTACCCTCTTGTACCTGCCAAGACTGTGACAGAGCTTGTTAATGTGGTGTTTGGGGTCCTTGCCATTCCACATGCCTGAATTCTCCTATTTTGCTCTCACTTATCTTATCTTTCAATTAACCCATTTTTTTAAGCTTGCTTAAGATCGCCAGCGTCTTTGAACTTTGGTAAACTCAGTTCTTCTATGGCGAGTATTAACAGTATCATTATTTCTCCCCCAGTCATAAACACGTCGTGTGCTTGGGCTTCAGATCTTGCACAACTAGAGGAGTTGTATGATTCCCCATTTACAGGTGCTGTGACCACTCGCACAGCAACAGCGAGTGGTTTTAGTGAGAATAAATCTCATACGGTATACTTGGTTCGCTTTACAACAACTTATCTTATTCCTCTGACATGCATTTAGGTTGCATTTGCTATTAAAACCACTTCCAGCATTAACTCTTATGGATATTCGCCGCATCCGCTGTCCTCATACTTGACATGGGTGGAGATGATCTTAACATCCCCAGCGCGAGCTGGCCTTGATAAACCGTTCATCATCAGCGTAACTGCATCCGATCCCGAGACCTTGCGGTCAATGCTGCAATCCATTCAGGCGTTAAGAGCCAAACTGGGCGATGCATCTAAACCAAAGTCGAGGATAGCCGTAGAGCTGAACACATCCTGTCCAAACATACCCAATGCATCTCCATCAGGCTACCATTTTTCTTCCCTTATTCCTCTTCTCCAAACTCTTGCCGATGGACACGAAAAAGACCATACATTGACTATTGGATTGAAGTTGCCGCCTTTCGTCTTCCGAGAGCAATTTCTATCTGTATTGGCAGTTCTAGAGCAGTTCAGCTTGACAGGGATTGATTCGGAAAAACCACTAAGTTTTCCGTTTGCGTTCCTTACTTCCACCAATACCTTAGGCAACTCCTTGATGTTCGCTGATCAGACGGTCGTTAGCCAAGAGGAGACCAACTTTGCAGTGCCGACAGCGTTGGGCGGAATAGCCGGCGATTCGTTGCATGCTCTGGCCTTAGGGAACGTTTATACATTCCACGAGCTCTTGCACAAATCTGCAGAAGCCCGTGCTACAGGCCTTTCTGGAATCGCGATTATCGGGGTTGGTGGCGTGACATCAAAAGATGCTGTCATGAGAATGAGAAAGGCGGGGGCAAATGTTGTCGGGTGTGCAACTTTTCTTGGAAAAGAAGGAGTCCGCGCCTTTCAGATTTTGGGCGAGACAAACACTAGTGAAGCGAGCGCTGATACTACTCCTTAGCCCGATACGAAATTGCAAAAGACGATACTTGATATACTATTGCAATGATTGGATTTCAGAAAAGATCACCAAAACCTAAATGATGTTTTATTCAATATATATTCAAATATTAAATGCGTCACCAGTTTATAACACGTTGTGCTGTTTCAAGTTTTCAGAGGGGACCATGGCATAGCACTCGTATTGTGAAACCTTTAACTAGCGCCATCAGCGCCTTTTAGTTTTCACCACATCGTAATATCCTAGTCTGGCAGACCTGAAGAGTCAGAGGGACATCATTTGGATAGGACTAGAAGGGTTACCACAGAAACTCTTTGGCACATAATCATCCTAATAACATAAAATCTCGCATCGTTGATGGCGCTCCACCTGACTGAAGAAGGACCATACGCCTCCTAGAGAGCTCTTGGATACTTTAATACAATATGGAGGCGAAGTGGACGATGCAGGGGGTTTCTCCGAGGTTGTAAGCAAAGACGGCCGCTCAAACCTGAGTCTCAATATGGTAATCATATTTCCAACTTTATACATCATCCTAGATGTCACAGCCGTATACTAGTCTTCGATTTATATTTACAAAGTATAGAAAGCAATACAGGTTTACAAATTGTTACGGTAGATTAGTTGCTCCGTCAAATAGCACATTTAGCCATGCAGCTAAGCGATAGCCTTGTTTAGCGATTTGCATTTCAATCTAATTAAAGTTGTAAATGAATTAATTCACTGCTGCAGACTCGGAGATGGTGTAATAAGCACTTACTACTGGGACGGCAGCTTTAAAGTAGGCTGACGTGCCACATAAGTCGGTGCCTGTTTTGAAGTTAAATACCACCGACTGACAAACAAATTACAGTTAGTAACGTCAATGTTACTTCGATGGAAATGCATACACAATCAAATGCATTTGCCTCTTGCGCCCATAAAAGCGGACATTTCAGTGGAGTTATGGCCCGAGAGGCGAGGAATTCTCCAATATCATCTTCTAAGCTACGTCTAGTGCTAAGCGGTGTGGTGGTCGAAGAGCAAGAGATCCAAGAAGCCGCTGATGCTTTGTAGATTCCGGACTTTAGCAATATGTTAAGACCCATTGCAAACACTAGCATACTGATTAACTTGAAGATGACATACCGTAATTCGTTGAGAAAGGACATTAGCCCAGGTATTAACAGAGTTACTGTAATTTGCAGCAAGAAGCTGTTCTATCATTCCAGTGTCTAGAAAGAAATTAATTCCTTATGTTTGGTGAGAATCAAATTCTAAGCGTACCCCATGTCTATAAAGATGACCTATGCATTAATGATCAAGGGGAAATTCAGAGAATTATTCAAGTACCGCGTGTAAGTTCGTGGACTTCCCATTGCAGGTAACATCGATATCGTTTCCGCCAACTTCGAGAGCTTCGACGTGCAAAGGCTGGCCTATATCTCCCACAAACTATCACGACTGGTAAGCTATAGTGAGAAATAAGCAAGACATATTGCACAAACATGATCTAATACAGGAGATGAGTATCAGGGTCTACTTAGAATCAGATGAAGTGACCTGCCTATGAACTTCAGAGCATCCTGGCGCTGAGACGCAGTTAATTTAGTGTTTACCACTTGAGATGTATAATTGGCTATTGCGGTCACTTGATTCGCAGTCTTCTTAGCGATTGGTTTCTTCCGCGGATGGTTAATTTGACTTACAAATGCATAGGCCGTTCGCACAATCACGCGTCTCAGAAACGGAGCAGGTCGTCGGCGGACTATCTGACGCAAGCCGACAGTTTAGAATATATCACTAGGATTTTGTGCAAAAATAATAGCACGAACCTTGCGCATCGACAAAATGAAAAGGGGCAGACCTAAAGCCCGAAGGTCATGCTGTAAGCTCAATGGTTATTACAAGTAAACTAGTACCCCATTTACCATGCAAACGCAGCCTCAGAGCGTACGGTATCTGCCCACTTCAAACGGATTGGAGGTAAAATTATTGAAAGACTCGTGGATTCTCACAGTTGCTGCAGTTCCGAGCGACTCGGAAAATTCAGACCCTAGGGATGACTTGACGAAAGCTAGCGCATTTGGAGAGAGAAACTAATCCTCAAGATTGATATTAATATGATTCTTATTGTAAGTGTGACAATAGTGCTGCTATCCTCACCTGCATAGCAACGAAGCTGAAGCAGCAATAGTACAAGAAACGGATCAGGAGCAGAATCAAGCAACATAAGTAGGACTAACCCGACAGTTTCATGCCCGTCCGCTCCCCACCCTCGTACAAATGGGAAAAAAGCTGTTGCAGCAAAAAATAAAGTTGCAGTCTTCATGGAGGCTGAAGCTAGTTGGTTGAAGTTAAAGCACGGGATAACCAAACCATTTTATAGAATCCGTCTGTTATCTGCAATATCCACTCGAATGGTAGAAAATACACAGGAGGTCCAAATATAGGTGTTCTTTTTTTATTAAAATAACTCGCATGGGTCACCTCGGGAAGAAAATCAAGGATACACATGAAAATGTCGTCCTATAGCAACAAATGACTTCAACTACAGAAATAGATAAAAAACGAAGCATGTACCACGCATGTGGGCTACCCCTTGTCCAGTGATGAAGCGAGAAACCAAAAAACCAAAGTCGATTTCACAAGAAACGTGGGAGACATTATAAATGCCATCTGCTCTCGCAGAAGTCCTGCTGGAAGATTAAAAATGTGTCGTAGTAATACCACATGCACCAACGCAAACGTGTAGAGAGATAAGCACACACGGGTAGTTTTGGATTGGCCAGGAATGTGAACCTCTCACAGATCCAAGACTGCTCAAGTGGATCCTGGCTGACCTTCTCCAGAATACCCTTTGTCCTCGTTTACGGAGCCCATATTTAGGAACACATCCATATCCATTGGGAAACTCATTTCAGAATCCGAAGAGCCAGGGAAAAGATTAGAAAGGTAGATGGAGTTTAAATCAAATGGCGCCTCGCCTGAGGAATTCATCGACGATTCCAATATGTTGAGCTGTGACGGCGAATCGAATGATGCTAAAAGTGATCCTGACTCCGGCACTGATTGTCCTGCGGCAAGCATATCCGAGGTCTGAGGGGACTGCGACGAAGGCATCTTTGCCTCCGTAGATGAGTTGAAGGAACCAAAAATATCATTATTGGGTTCAGCATCTAAATTTTGAAGATAGCTGTCCTCGTTTCCTTTACGTTCCATGATGCTAGAATCTTTGGCACCACCCGAGTCAGCATCGACAGAAGTGAAAAGGTCATTAACGTCGGGATGCAGATCAGCGGAACCGGCATCGTTTGTGGGATCGCCAAAAAGGTCGGTCATAGATGTCATATCGATATCCATGGTGTCCAAATCCAGCTCAATGGGCTTGTCTGAGCTATCACCCGCGGAAGTGTTAGTGATGAGCTTCTGCTCAACACCAATATCAGGCATAGTGAGGTCTATTTGGAGGCCTTGATTTTCTGTCATAGCAGATGCATTTGCGAACGCTTCCATGAGATCTTGGGGAAATTCATTCGGCCCTACTGCCCGTGCCGATTTAGGAGCTAGTGTAACAGGCGATGCCAGTCCCTCGGAAAACATAGAAGCCTCTTCGGCATTGAAACGTAAAGATGTTGCAGAAAGATCGAGTTTCAGGGGGAAAGCAGGACGATTCAGAGACGAAATCGAAATCGCTGACGGGCGTCGAGAAACAGAAATAGAGGGTGACGACCTTGGAATTGGCTGGAACGACGTGGGCTGTTGTTCTGTATGAAGGGGCGCCGGTGCTTCAGTTACTGGTTGAGGCCCAGACTGGTCTGATAAAGTCTTTTGCTGAGCTGCTTGCTCGGCGGCTAGTCTTTCTTGGCGAGCTTTTACACGCATTTCTTCCCGAAGAAGATCGCGCTGTAAGACGGCAATGGCACGCAGCTGTGAAAATATGAAAAGTCAGTTGTACTTGACGACCCATGAAGAGAGAATAATTGCCAGATATGATTCGATAGCGTCACATAATTGATCATATTTTTCGATTTCCCGCCCTAGCGAAGCTGTTAGTGACCGGGGAGGATCTGTAGCATAGGTCTCGATTCCTCTGCGAGTATACTTTAATCTGTATTGGACTCCTACATAAGCGCTGGGACCTACAATTTGCGGGTATCTGCATAGAAACTGAAGACCTGCCCAGTCTTTACGGCAGCAATCTTCATTCAAAGACACATTAATATGTATAGTTATATGGAAAGAGTAGGAGAAAGCAACCTTGAGGCTCTGAGCTAGGGAAGCGAACTCTGAATCCAAAATGGGGGGTGTCAAGGAGTCCGTCGGGGGGACTGGCGGTGGAGGCATAGCCTTTGCATCCTGTTCAGCTTTAGGCAGCGTGGAAGACGGTCGGGGAAGAGGACGAGGCCTTGGAATAGACGACATTGACGAAGGGAGAGTTATGAACACTGTATTAGAGTCTGTAAATGACGTATCAGTGTGGCCACGGTTGCGATCCCTGTAGCGACTTGAGCAGTACCTCAACGTCAACATTCAATATTCAACTATCAACATGGCCCAGGAAGTCCTCTCCCACTTGTAAATCAACGACTAAAGACGTTAGGCGCACAGGCCCTTGCTTGGCGTGATTCCTTGCAGTATCTCATATCGCGAGAACTTCCTTCAATCCGACTTCCAATCTCCAACTCTCAGTGCCCGACTACTGGACGCTGACCGGTTATCCTCTCTGCATGTGTTTCGATGACCTTGGAATCCCCGAGTTTCTCTCCTAAGTCGGCATCCGGCCTGAACATATCGGACGGCGATATTCCTTGGGTCCAGGTATGTCCCATCCCAGCATAATGATTCGTTACTCATTTGCATCGTTTCAGAGGCGGATCCGCCATGTTACAGAAATCCACATACGCAATTTGACACCTTTCCCAGTCCGGGATGCAGTCACATCTGCGTTGCAACAACCGGCCGAACAATCCCAGTTGTCAAAGCTGGGGGGATTTACCGACGACTTAGGTGCATTATCTAGGACACGCACTCGAAAACTTTCCACAAACTCTACTGCAACTCGACGAAGTCTTAAATGGGAGGATCCCACTGGCGGAGACCTTGGCGGAATAGGCGAAATCAGAGGTCGAAAGACATCATCTAGCTCGCTTTCTCGCACCGGAAACGCAGTGCTTGGCTCTTCTCATACGGATTTACTGTCCTCATCTCCACGTACATACCATTCTCCGAGAGCTCGAACGCGGTCGTTCGGTTCTTCACTTACCTCACACTTTCCGAGCACATCCTGTGGGACTATCCCATTCCAGGTCTCTTCAGATCTAGTTCCTCGTATACCTGTCTTCCTTCCAGATAATTCTCAAGCTGGGTTAGAGAAGATTATCAAGTCTCGCTTGATAGAAACTTTTATCACGGTTACCATTCCAGATGCTCAAGCTGGACAAGAGAGTGCACCAAGGCATTCTTTTCTTATCTCGAGCGAAGGGCAACTAAGCAAGGAGAAGCCATTCACTGGGGCCTCAAAGTATAAAGCCACATCTAGTACTAATGGCCAACGAGCATATGCATCATCTAAGCAAAATGATGATCTCGTTCTCGAGAAAACCTGGTCGAAGTCTCCGACACTTGTAACTGCCAAGAAACGATCAAAGCAGTCTCTGAAACCCATTTCTTCACTAAATGGCCGCAGAACTTCATTTTCTGTATCACCATTGAAACAGGGCTATGAGGAAATTTATGAAGTCGGCTCAGTTCCGCATCAAAATCCCCCAGTATACCACTCTTCGATACACCGTCCATCCATAAATCCGTCCTTTCCTATTGACCTACGCTCCAATCTGGAAGGCATCGATTCCACTTGCTTAGGCGGTCATCGCCTTAGGATTGATGTATGGGGAAAGATGCAGAAGCGTTTCGTAGATACTAACGGTCTCACAGGCAAGGGCAAAAGGGACGAGCATCGCGAACTACCTTTGCATGAACATGACTTTGAGTGGAAGGTATTAGATGAGTGGGATGTTGATCTTGACAAGCTGGTGCCTCTTTCGGATGAAGTACGTGTGGCACTCTCTTTCCTTATGATGGTACTGATAAACTACCTATTATACAATTGTCCTGATAGAAGGCATCCCATCCTTCTGAACTTCCATCAAATTGCCTATTGATAACGCTCTTTCCTCCCGGGTGTACATTTTACTTGCCTTCTTCTACCTCCACGCAGTCTAGGTCTTCATCTCCCTCAGCGGGATATGCTTCTGATCCCGAATCAGAGTTGTGGAAATCGAAACAGTCAAACGACTTCTCATATTCCTCTAATCTAGATGTTGAACATTCATCGAAATTCTCACCCCTTTCAAGGCGAAAACAAAGGAAAGGGGATGAGAGTATATCTGATTTCAAGGATATTGCAAAGACCTCAAGCTGGCAAGATTTGTTTAAGTTTGTTCTACCGCTGTTATAAGCGTATTTCCTGCTCACAACTATTCCAGGCTAGTTACACTGCAATCCTGCATCTTAGACAATGAACATTCGCTCTCTGAAATAACGCGGGATATTGATGATGTACTGGAGAGGGATGTTACGTTTGTCGCTGTAAGTCACTTTTTCAGAATACAGCGCACGGTTTGCGTATCCTTTGCGATGTCTGTTAACGTTATCTCTATCCTGCTTTCGTAGAGACGTAAAATATCAGAACTCGAAGCTCATGTCATAGAGATCAAGGCTAATCACAGCAATATTACAGAAGATAGCCAGCGAAGTTGTCACCCCCTTTCCTCTATAATGGTGGTGGTAACTGACTGTTGTTTCAGTAAAGTCCGAGATAGTCTCCCGCAGGCATCGGCTTCAACAGCGAACTGAAATTTTGTCTGCCGCTAGAGCATACACTGTTGCAGATAGCGAGACTACGAAGGAGTGGGCGAAGATGTTGTCGACAGAGAGGTTATTAATTAATTATGATGATTTTTATTTTATTGCTAATATTTGGTCATAGAAATCAAGTGATATATTTTAGGTCTCGCTTCAATCCAATACGGACCTCACTGTTTTCTGCTCTATCATATATATTTCCTATAGAGCTCTATTCTCCGCCGGATCTTTTGTATACAATCCTTGACGTTCCATTACCTATACCGCTTTCTTCCACAGACCCGGGTCCACCTTTGGCATTGCCGCAACACAAGGAAGTCAACGAAGATTCGGTAGCCACTGCATTGGGATATGTGGCACAGGTGCTACAATTGTTAGCTACCTACCTTGGGATGACGCTGGTGTATCCCGTCATGTGTATTGGAAGTCGAAGCCTTATTCGCGACGATATTTCTGCTATGGTAGGACCGCGCATGTAAGTGTCAATATTTATTAATGTGATTCCGTCGCGTATGAAACTTGCCACTCCATCCAGGTTTCCCCTCTTCTCAAAAGGTGTTGATACATACCGGTTCGAATATGGTGTTTTCTTACTTAACAAAAACATAGAGATGGTATGTCTCTTACACGCTGCAGAAACTATATTAATATAGTTTAGATAATGGCCGAACGTGATTTACGTGCTCTGGATCTACGACATACACTACCTAACCTCAAGAATCTACTATTGACCCTTAGCCATGGCGCAGGTGTCGAAATGCAGTAAGTTGAAGTTTCAGATTTCGGAAGTATGCAAACGTTTAGTATCATATTAGCCATTCCCGCTCTTTTGGCACATCTACAAAAGGTTCTCTCTCCCCAAAAACTACTCCAACGGAAATGGAAACTAGGTCCAGCACTCCCAAAGCTTCCAAGATTGCCGGCCTGCCTAGTGACGGCAGCACACCTCCCGCTAGTGGCTCCACGACACCCACTGCAATCGTGATTGACGATTCGAAGAAAGCGCGCCCTTTCCTCGGACTTGCTCCTTTTGCGGAATTTTTACGTTCCCGATATCCATCCTCAAGTCTTTCAACGTCGTCAAAAAATCATGTGACTACAGACGATGAAATATTGGGAGAGGAGGCGGAAGGAGAGGAGGCGCTGGAGGGTAGCAGTTATGATGGAGAAGACGAAGATGAGGATCGTCGAACCATTCACGGAATTCCTCGGGAGGAGGGAGAGGAGAGTGGAGCGAGTGACGGGGTAAGGCGGCTCTTCGTCATCGGCCCGACGGACACAGCGAAAGAGGAGAACGGTGACGAGAGCCTTCTGCAAGCGCCTGCTAAATATTCAAGCAGGCCAAGCTACGTTACAAATTAATAATAATAATAACAAACCACATATGAAATTGGGCGACAAGAAGTGAAATAAGTATGTATGAGTTGTATAACTGCTGCAAGGACTACTAATGAGTTTTGCATCTAACCGTCGGCTAAAATTTAATTGTATACACGTTCTCTGATGGTAGCAGGCTGCTGTCGTCAACTACGGGAGATCGGTTTGTAATATAAAATTTTGCATTCCTCTGCGTTCTGCTCTTCCAGGCTGCATAGGGAGAATTCATGGTAATAGCCCAGAGAAAGGAGGAGGAACAGGTGTATAAATACGACTGTGAATTTGTGAAGTGCTGAAAGTTTTTCCAGCGTCAGGGATTGAATCCGGTCAGGGCTCGGAGTTGAAATTTTGAGGGCATTGCCGATGTTTTGAGTTCAGGGACCAAAACGCACGACGGTTCTGCCACCATACAGCTAACACTTACTTATATTTCAACAAAGCCTCCGTACTCACAAGCCTCTTCTTTGCTCCATCTACGCAAGCTGGAGCTCTAAAACGGTTGGTATGACTTCTCTTCCGCTTCGACCTTGCTGACTTTACCAGTTAGCTCGGAACCAGCGCCTTTGTAACAACAGTCCTTTGGAGACGCCAGACACCTACAGGTCTGCCGCTCTTTCCTCCTTCATCTACAGTTCGTTCTGACTCCGCATATTAGCCAGGATTCTCTTGTGATATAACTTCTCATCTTTTTTATTTCCTTGCAACCATTTCGTTTGCTTTTCTGTCGTTTACTGCTTTATCCGCCGGCAACTCCATGTCTGCTAAAATGAATAACTCTCTGGAAAATATTATATCGTCTACTGATAGTCACCCCTCCTCTGACGAGAGGAAGCAAAGTCCACCCGCGTTTTTGGACCTTGCTGCCTCGGTACGCCCCTGTCTCCTCTTTGCCTCATCCCCATTCTCACCTTTTTTCTTCCCATTTAGGCCGGAAGGCTGGGAAGTAATATGCCGGACATGTCTGCAGTGCGCTACTTGTTTTTCTACCTGTCTAGCGTATATGCTGATCGGGATTTCTCGTTATAGCGCGTTGAACTAAAGCGTCTCGAGCATGAACGGCAGCGCGCCCTTCAGCGCAAAATGTTTGAGGACCAGATGCGCGCTCTTGAGCAGCAACAGGCCCAAGAACTCCTTAGCATACCCTATGATCCCAATCATCCTAACGGAGGATTGCAGCATTTGGCTGTATCAGCGCCAACTACACCTCCTCGAGTCAACGCTGTCCTGAATGGAGAAGTTTATGGCGCAGGGCAGATGGGCCGCCTTCACAATGCTGTCGATGCAGAGTCTCTTTTAAGAGCCGTAGGGACTGCTGCTTCTTCTGACAAGAGGAAGTCTGTTACTTACGCTCCATCTGTTAATTTATCTCCCGATACCGCTACCTCCCCTAGTGGAAACCCACATACCTTTTCGCGCCCTCCTGGTGCCAAGAGCATGCCCGCTAGTCGTCGCACTTCTGCAAGTAGCCACGATGACGAGATTGCTGGACATTTACAAGGCTTGTCTCTCGCAGGAGATCGTTCCATTCGCGCCTCACCAGTTCCCGCTCCGGTTTCGGCATCGATTCTTCCGAGAGGAAACGGGAGATATGTGGAGGATGAAGGAGCGAGGTATGCAAGTACCTATAATGCCGGGATGATGTTAGACGAACAGCTGGATCAGGAGATGCACAGTATGTATGTTCAGTCTGGTTGTTGATGATCTTAAATATTTAATTCCTACAGACGCCATGAAAAATCTTCCGACATCGGACAATGACAAATATCCCTCGTCGTTTGCTGGAAAGGTATGTTATCAATCTTATTAAATTGCCTGTGCCAGTTTTTAATCAAAAAAACACTGCGTTTGTCTAGATTTCAGCGTCTTCGGCAGCTCTAGACCTTGCGCATCTATCTCAAACATCCCCTCGCACTCATTTCACTTCGAGAGCCTTGGATAGTCGTGAACAATCCTCTGAATGGCCGCAGTTTACTGGAGCCCCTCGTTTGTCGGAGGGTCTAGCTGGAAGAGGAGAACGCCGCAATGTGACTACGCCTAATCTGACATTATCTGCTGCAAATGACGAGATGTCTGGCAAGTCGCTTCAAGCTGCTCTTGCTGCATCTGCTACACCTTTAGTGCAGCAGCATATGCAAAGCTCAAACCAGTTACATGGTCCAGGTTCTCGCCGCGGCTCCCCCCCTAGCCTGCTAGATAGTCTTTCAGCAACGACCCGCTCCGTTCCAACGACGCCGTTAGGTGCTCCCGGCAGCGCAGCCCATCTGCTAAAAACACCTGGAACCCCTCATACGCCGGATGTTCAAGTTCTGAACGGGCGCTTGGGCACTCCAGGCTCTCAGCAACTCAATGAAAATGCGGTGAATGCCAGCGATCTTCAAGCGTCGCTGTCTCGCCTTCCTTCAGGCGCTTACGATAACGGGTCTGTGGCCTTTAACTCTATCCAATCTAGTGGACGTGATGACGTTAGTGATTTCCTGACCTATTTTTGTTCTAAGTTTAAACTCAATATCGTTCCTTCATAGTATGGCATAGATTCTGTCTATAGCATAGGGGACGGGATGGATGGTAGCCCATACAGCGGCTATAGCTACGAGTCTAGTCAGGGAAATGGCGACGTCAACAGCCCTTCAGTGCTTGGGCCTAACGGTTCAGTTGCTCTTTATTCTCATAATGGATCACGTTATGGGTTAGGCATACCTAGTCGCGGTCCTTCCAGTGCTGATGGTAAAATGAATGGATTGCATGGCCCTAAACATAAGCGTGGAGATGTGGATCGTGAATGTGCGTGATCGTATTTGTATTCGGCAGCGGACACTAATATCATCCTTTTTTTTAATTAAAAAAGTCAATCGGTTTGCTGGTACTCGGCTTGAGGATTTGCAGGGAGAAATTCCCGCCTTATGCAAAGATCAACATGGGTGTCGTTACCTTCAAAAGAAACTTGAAGAAGGCGTCCCTGAACATCGGGACATGATCTTCCGGGAGACGTTCGGCCATTTTGCTGAGCTGATGACTGGTACGTAGAGTCATTAATAAATCTAGTATTTATATTTACATACTACTCAGATCCATTCGGAAATTATCTCTGCCAGAAACTTTTGGAGTTCTCCACGGATGATCAACGCAATATTATATGTGAATCTGTGGCCCAGGATCTTGTGAATATTTCTTTGAACATGCACGGCACTCGTGCTGTGCAAAAAATGATCGATTTCTTGTCTACTCGAAGGCAGGCAAGTAATCTATTTCTATGCTACTAACCCCACTAACGGAAGGTAGCAGACTGATCTCAGATATAATGCTCAAATACATTCTATCATCGTTGCTCTCAGCCTTCATGTGGTAGTGCTGATCAAAGATTTGAACGGGAACCACGTCATTCAAAAATGCTTGAACAAGCTAGCCCCGGAAGATAACCAGGTACTTATTCCAGTTAAACACTGTCTCCAGATATCTTACCTTTTTAACTTACTAGTTTATTTACAATGCTGTCGCTGCCAACTGCGTTGAGGTGGCAACACATCGGCATGGATGCTGCGTTCTTCAACGATGCATTGATCATGCTTCCGATCACCAGCGCGTTCAACTCGTCAATGAGATCACTTACAATGCTCTCACTCTGGTTCAAGATCCTTACGGCAACTATGTGGGTTTTTCATCTTGATTAATATGCGTGTCCACTCAGACTAAGTGACATAGGTTGTTCAATATATCCTGGACCTGAATGATAATCGTTTCAGCGATGGAGTAATTCGACAGTTTGCTGGTAATGTCTGCGCCCTTTCAGTGCAGAAATTCAGCTCCAACGTCATTGAGAAGGTATATTTCTTCCTGGCCGATTAATTTCCTGCACTGATGCCTGGTTTCAGTGTATTCGAGTGGCTGAACATAGCACACGCAAAATGCTAATTGAAGAACTGTTGAACCGTACTCGTCTTGAGAAGTTATTGCGTGACTCTTATGGTAATTATTGCGTCCAGGTAAGAATCAAGATGTACTCTGCATATTTAGACTTTCAGCTTATATGCCGCTTAAGACTGCTTTGGACTACGCAGATCCTGCCCAGCGTGCCCTTCTTGTTGAAGGCATCCGTCCTGTGCTTCCGCTGATACGCAATACGCCATACGGGAAACGCATTCAAAATAAACTGCAGCGCGAGCAGATGGACCAGTTCAGTACATACCACAATCAACATACCCTTGTTAACATGGCTCTCGGTCACGGCATGGGTGCTTCGCCAGTTTCCGGCAGGCATTTACCGCAAAGTCTTCAAGGAAATCCTCTTGGAGACGTCTACAGCGCATACCACATACAAAATCAGCCGTCTTTCGGGCAGACACATCTCACTCCCCAATTGCACGGGTTGCAACCGCAGTCAATCGACGGTTATGTCCTTCAAGGAAATTCCAGTCATAACCAAGGGCTGTCTCAATCGCACAGTGCTTTCCCAAGCTCTTCCTTCGCAAGTGTCGGCCCGTTCGGTAGTGGTGGACTTACTGGTTCTGTGAGCGACCCTTACCAACGATCCACGTCATTCGGTTATGGGATGTGAGCGTTCCATCTTCATCCAATACGCGGTCAATGTGGATCCGCTTACATTCATTTCGGACAATGAACATCGGTTTAATCATCCAACTACTCACCTCCTCTTCGATACCATCGACTCCTATCATACACTATTTGCCTTTTGAATCGCTGTTTTGAACAGCTAACCTTGTCTCCATGGCCTTGCCATTAACTTTCATACCACAACCTCTGCATTGTATTTTGCTACTGGCATATTCCCACCCCTATTTGTTTTCATGTTTTCCTTATTCGCCCAGGCCATTTGTACAGGTTATTTGATCATTTGACTCTTTTAACTCGGTTGTCTGTCTAATAGTATCCTCGTTGCAGCACTATTTGTCTGTCACTTTGTAGTTATTTCATCTCATATGTATAAAGTCGTTAATTAGATATTGCACTATGGATGTTGGCCCGCGAACAGTTCGATGCCGATTTCACGTGAGGTTATTAATCAGTAACCTCCAAAGTAACTGGTTGAGACTTGGTCATGCCAATAACATGAGTATGTTGGAATATTTAAGACGACGAAGCATGACTACAGATAGTATCCCCCTGACTATCATTATTCAAGAATGCGAATTAAGGACCCGGGGGAAGATGCGATGTCTGATTGACTGTATATTTGTCAGAAATAAGCGAATAGTACGTGTCCCGAACAAGTCTGCTATACTATAACAACTAGTTCACCGATTCTAGTAAAGCAGTTTTGTGAGATGATATAGTTTAGCAGGGTTGTTAAGCATACCTTGACAAAACCAATAGCAGCAGACTTTTCACGGAAGCACTGGCGGCAGAGATCTAGACCATATTTTCTAATGAGGCCAGCTTGGTGTGCACAGTGGCGGCTACAGGTGTATGTTGGTTAGCAATAGGTGAGGCCGAGAGGAGATGTATAGGCGTACCATTGTCGGCTGCCCTTGCCGTATTTTCTGGGATGAGAGAACCAAACAGCGTCGTGGGTCATTTTAAATGAAATGCTGATACAAGGAATGTAAGAAATATAAAGAGGAGAATAGCAACAACTGAACGAGCTTACCAGGACTTTAGATATTTCCTTTGCCGCCAAACTTCCCTCGAATGTGATGCAGCTAACGTTGAGTGCGATTATGTAATCTATACAGCCAGACATACAAGGTTCAACATCCGCCGCAAAACTCCGTGCAAGCCCGCTGATAAATATAGCAATGTATTAATAATGCACTCGATAAGTGGAACAAAAACAATATCGGCTGGTACATAAAGCGTACGCTATTCACGGCAAGGCAGACCAGGTATGGAGAATTTTTTGTCGCCTTTGCGCTGGGCAGAAATTCACTATATAGAAGTACTTTGGAAATTTTGAATGCATTTAAGCTCAAAATTGACCGTACCATAGCTCGGTTTGTTAATACAGGCTCTCTGCGCTTTTGCGATTATTTCATTCAAATAAGTCGTTGGTTGTGTCTTTGACCTTGTCTAAGTAGTATATTCCTTCTCTTGAAAAGCTCTGATACCTCAAGTTTACATATCAACTGTTATGTTCTCTTGCGCAATAAGTAAGATGTTGCAAGACGGATTTATTTTGCTGTAAAACGCCGGAACATCATCTCTATACAAGTGGGCAACTACTAATCTAAGATGGTCACAGTGCCCATCACAGTCGTAAGGATTTCTATCTCTGAGTCTGAGTCGGAGGCAATGGCTTGTATTCCATGTACAGGTTGAAGAGGCGATACCGCTACGCCTCTGTTTGTTAGAGAGGGTGAGGAAGACATGGAATATGGAATTTCTGTCACAATCTTTGTCAGTGCTTAATACTCTCAAATATTATTAAACTATTGCCTTGTGGCTTTTCCGCCGCCATCCGACTAGTTTTCGGAGATCTGGTATTTCTCTGTATAGTTTTGAAAAGGGGAAGGAGGCTCCCCTCTTTACAGACTCCGCAAACTAGAAAAGAAGAAGTACGTTAATTATAAATACTGCAATGCAAATATTTAGACCATTACACACCACATTCATCTATCTTGATAGATTTGCTGAAGCGACCATAACTTTCGATTCATATTTAGCGAAAAACATTAAGTGATATGCTCGATATTTACATACATCTTGGAGCATTTCTGGCATCCTAAAATTTAGGTGAGTAAAAGCTTTTGGTTAAGATAACAACTGAAAACGAACTCCACTGAAAGGGATAATTAATCTCATAGCTATGTTTGGTCTTCACAAAAAGTAATTCACATAAAAAGTCAACACAATTGGAAAGAGACTTTACTGAAATCTCGATCTCAGGTCGATTCATCATAACCCTGGAAGTCCTGATTGAAGTTTTCAGCTTGATATCAAGAAGGTAATGTTAAGTGATTACCATTCTTTCCATCCTCGGCCGTGTCCTGCTTTGGGGTCTTCGTCAATAAGCCAAGATGCCAGATGACACATTTCATGCGAAAGAGTGTTTCTTATTCGTTCTGAAGAACGTTAATTATTCTTCGAAGCAAAAGACAGTTGCATAGCTACCGTCACAATCTAATATCTTTTCTGCCAACTCTATTTCTGTTGCATTTATACCTTCTCTTGTCCTGAGGGTAGCTTTATATCACTGCCGCTTCATCTACATTGAAAGGCGTATACCTATGCCATTTTGCTCTGCCAGCAGTTGTCAAAAGCCGCTTGCTCCAATTCAGTTTTGTGTTCTTTGGCAAACCTTCATTGAACACAGCCTCATTAAGGTCGTTGAAAAGCTGCTGCGCATATGCCTTTCTTCGAGCATGTTCCGTCGTTGATTGCCCTTTACTATTAACTTGAGATGTCGGGGTCTTCTTGGAAGGACTGCCAAGAGTGGATGTTGAAGAAATTTTAGGCGCGGTTGCTCGGGCGATATTATTCTTGGAGAGGCGAAATGGTTTTCGAGCACTCCATGGCTCATCTCTATTTTTATTCAGTGGAAACATGAAGAATTCGTTTCAACCTACAAGATCAAAAGAGAATCATCGGGAGAGTCCAAGTTTATCCCCTGTATTTGAATGGTTCGTTCAGACTGAGATGCTTTCGAGCTTTTCAGTGTTTTGGCCTTTGAACGGGGAGTAGGTCTTAATATTAAGCTGTTCTCGGTGGAGCTATCCGATAATTCAATAATCTCCTTAAGCTCATGTGCCCGGTCACTGTCAATGTCTTGGAATGTTTTAGGACCAGTAATTGATAATGCATAGTTGCTCCTTCGTTTGCTTTTCATAATGGCAATTAGTCGAAATCGTGGATGATACAAGACTACTGACCTTGAGCTTTCCCAGTCGATGCCAGCTTTAGACAAACGTTCCGGTAGTGGAATAAACCTAGTCGAAGACGACATTAAACACGAGAGAGGAAGGCCCATCAAACTAAAAGGACATACATTTCTTCTTCATCTGAAGATACTTCTATGGCTTTTGCGACAGTCCTGTTAGCCAGTGTGGTTGAAGCGATCAATAATTCAGCATAATTCTCTTTGCCGAGCAGTGATGCATACCTAACTTGAATCCGCTCCTCTTCGCTATCTGGTATGATCTCGAAGTTTCTTTCTGAGCTCATAATATTTAAAAAATATGAGGAGAAATGACAAAGATTAAGGGCTTTAAGTACTTTGGATCGTTGGAATTTGAAAGCTTGAACTTGATAAAGGGCTTAGCGCTTAGCGCTTAGGCCTGGGGATTCTGAACTAGCGTCACGAGTCACGACACACGAGTCGCGAGTTAATCAGGTGACCGCATTTCATACGAAGTAAATCTGGACTAAATATCGTTTACAGTGCTTTGGAAAGCATTACGGTTTAAATTTTAAATTTTACACAATGAGGTTGCCAATCAGCCCTTCTTGTATCGTGATCGCGATATCACGGCTTGCTGCCCAATCATTAGCGTTCCAGCTACGGTTTGGTCAGGTCGGACCAAGATATGAAGGTCCTGATTTGGTGATGATCTCAGGACAGGTTTTAGTAATGGAAAATACAATCACAAGCATCGGTTTAACGAAGTTGTTGTGTAAACGCTCTGCAAAGCACTGTAGCTTCAGTTCTAATTTCCGTCATGCGAGGGTATGCATTATGCATTATTATGACTTTTGATTATAGGGACCATATCTTAACCATACAATCTTGTCCGCCAGTCACCAAATATCTATCCATGTAACGAAGTCTCTCAGCTGGTTTTGTATGACCGTTGGTGAGTAAGGTAGAATGCTGTGTGCTCGTGCGGTTATAGATCTGCAACGACTGGTAAGCTCTCATTTCGCATATTGCAATGTAGCACGTACTTTTACACCATTTTCCCCTGTGGCCGCGACTATTTTCCGCGAGTCAAATTGAACTGCAGTCACAGCATGATCATACTGGATAGTTTCCAAAATGCTCCCAGTTCGGAGATCCCATATCTGTTGCATGAAATATGAAACGAGCAGATAAGTAGTGAAGAGAAACTCTTACACGAAGAGACTTGTCAAGACTGCCGCTAACGATATGGAGTTCATCGAATTGCAAACATGTCACTGGCCCAGCATG